>CAJHVG010000066.1:0-11272 GCA_905147325.1 Notodonta dromedarius
CAATAACTCTAAATTTTTCTTCCAAATTCTGACGCAATTTTTTCGCCCCGCTCTCCCCTCGTCGCCCCGCGTCCAACGACGTATCGCTCGAGGGTGTAGACCCACCAAAAAACGAAAAAGTTGCTAACCTAACCTAACCTAAGGGACGGGACATAGACGGATTTCTATTGAAATCCACCTAAGCTCTGACAATTCGCATACATTTGGTTGTTCTGCGAATACAAAATTTCTTTAAATTGGTCAATTGTTATAACTATTTTTAAATTTTACTTACCAATACTGCTGGTCGGCTGCTCCCGCTGCTTTTCAGTGCTGTGGCGCTGAAAATTTCATTTCTGAAAAAATTTAATTAATTAAAGTTCGAAATTTTTACACTTTTTTGGCAATAACTCTAAATTTTTCTTCCAAATTCTGACGCAATTTTTTCGCCCCGCTCTCCCCTCGTCGCCCCGCGTCCAACGACGTATCGCTCGAGGGTGTAGACCCACCAAAAAACGAAAAAGTTGCTAACCTAACCTAACCTAAGGGACGGGACATAGACGGATTTCTATTGAAATCCACCTAAGCTCTGACAATTCGCATACATTTGGTTGTTCTGCGAATACAAAATTTCTTTAAATTGGTCAATTGTTATAACTATTTTTAAATTTTACTTACCAATACTGCTGGTCGGCTGCTCCCGCTGCTTTTCAGTGCTGTGGCGCTGAAAATTTCATTTCTGAAAAAATTTAATTAATTAAAGTTCGAAATTTTTACACTTTTTTGGCAATAACTCTAAATTTTTCTTCCAAATTCTGACGCAATTTTTTCGCCCCGCTCTCCCCTCGTCGCCCCGCGTCCAACGACGTATCGCTCGAGGGTGTAGACCCACCAAAAAACGAAAAAGTTGCTAACCTAACCTAACCTAAGGGACGGGACATAGACGGATTTCTATTGAAATCCACCTAAGCTCTGACAATTCGCATACATTTGGTTGTTCTGCGAATACAAAATTTCTTTAAATTGGTCAATTGTTATAACTATTTTTAAATTTTACTTACCAATACTGCTGGTCGGCTGCTCCCGCTGCTTTTCAGTGCTGTGGCGCTGAAAATTTCATTTCTGAAAAAATTTAATTAATTAAAGTTCGAAATTTTTACACTTTTTTGGCAATAACTCTAAATTTTTCTTCCAAATTCTGACGCAATTTTTTCGCCCCGCTCTCCCCTCGTCGCCCCGCGTCCAACGACGTATCGCTCGAGGGTGTAGACCCACCAAAAAACGAAAAAGTTGCTAACCTAACCTAACCTAAGGGACGGGACATAGACGGATTTCTATTGAAATCCACCTAAGCTCTGACAATTCGCATACATTTGGTTGTTCTGCGAATACAAAATTTCTTTAAATTGGTCAATTGTTATAACTATTTTTAAATTTTACTTACCAATACTGCTGGTCGGCTGCTCCCGCTGCTTTTCAGTGCTGTGGCGCTGAAAATTTCATTTCTGAAAAAATTTAATTAATTAAAGTTCGAAATTTTTACACTTTTTTGGCAATAACTCTAAATTTTTCTTCCAAATTCTGACGCAATTTTTTCGCCCCGCTCTCCCCTCGTCGCCCCGCGTCCAACGACGTATCGCTCGAGGGTGTAGACCCACCAAAAAAACGAAAAAGTTGCTAACCTAACCTAACCTAAGGGACGGGACATAGACGGATTTCTATTGAAATCCACCTAAGCTCTGACAATTCGCATACATTTGGTTGTTCTGCGAATACAAAATTTCTTTAAATTGGTCAATTGTTATAACTATTTTTAAATTTTACTTACCAATACTGCTGGTCGGCTGCTCCCGCTGCTTTTCAGTGCTGTGGCGCTGAAAATTTCATTTCTGAAAAAATTTAATTAATTAAAGTTCGAAATTTTTACACTTTTTTGGCAATAACTCTAAATTTTTCTTCCAAATTCTGACGCAATTTTTTCGCCCCGCTCTCCCCTCGTCGCCCCGCGTCCAACGACGTATCGCTCGAGGGTGTAGACCCACCAAAAAACGAAAAAGTTGCTAACCTAACCTAACCTAAGGGACGGGACATAGACGGATTTCTATTGAAATCCACCTAAGCTCTGACAATTCGCATACATTTGGTTGTTCTGCGAATACAAAATTTCTTTAAATTGGTCAATTGTTATAACTATTTTAAATTTTACTTACCAATACTGCTGGTCGGCTGCTCCCGCTGCTTTTCAGTGCTGTGGCGCTGAAAATTTCATTTCTGAAAAAATTTAATTAATTAAAGTTCGAAATTTTTACACTTTTTTGGCAATAACTCTAAATTTTTCTTCCAAATTCTGACGCAATTTTTTCGCCCCGCTCTCCCCTCGTCGCCCCGCGTCCAACGACGTATCGCTCGAGGGTGTAGACCCACCAAAAAACGAAAAAGTTGCTAACCTAACCTAACCTAAGGGACGGGACATAGACGGATTTCTATTGAAATCCACCTAAGCTCTGACAATTCGCATACATTTGGTTGTTCTGCGAATACAAAATTTCTTTAAATTGGTCAATTGTTATAACTATTTTTAAATTTTACTTACCAATACTGCTGGTCGGCTGCTCCCGCTGCTTTTCAGTGCTGTGGCGCTGAAAATTTCATTTCTGAAAAAATTTAATTAATTAAAGTTCGAAATTTTTACACTTTTTTGGCAATAACTCTAAATTTTTCTTCCAAATTCTGACGCAATTTTTTCGCCCCGCTCTCCCCTCGTCGCCCCGCGTCCAACGACGTATCGCTCGAGGGTGTAGACCCACCAAAAAACGAAAAAGTTGCTAACCTAACCTAACCTAAGGGACGGGACATAGACGGATTTCTATTGAAATCCACCTAAGCTCTGACAATTCGCATACATTTGGTTGTTCTGCGAATACAAAATTTCTTTAAATTGGTCAATTGTTATAACTATTTTTAAATTTTACTTACCAATACTGCTGGTCGGCTGCTCCCGCTGCTTTTCAGTGCTGTGGCGCTGAAAATTTCATTTCTGAAAAAATTTAATTAATTAAAGTTCGAAATTTTTACACTTTTTTGGCAATAACTCTAAATTTTTCTTCCAAATTCTGACGCAATTTTTTCGCCCCGCTCTCCCCTCGTCGCCCCGCGTCCAACGACGTATCGCTCGAGGGTGTAGACCCACCAAAAAACGAAAAAGTTGCTAACCTAACCTAACCTAAGGGACGGGACATAGACGGATTTCTATTGAAATCCACCTAAGCTCTGACAATTCGCATACATTTGGTTGTTCTGCGAATACAAAATTTCTTTAAATTGGTCAATTGTTATAACTATTTTTAAATTTTACTTACCAATACTGCTGGTCGGCTGCTCCCGCTGCTTTTCAGTGCTGTGGCGCTGAAAATTTCATTTCTGAAAAAATTTAATTAATTAAAGTTCGAAATTTTTACACTTTTTTGGCAATAACTCTAAATTTTTCTTCCAAATTCTGACGCAATTTTTTCGCCCCGCTCTCCCCTCGTCGCCCCGCGTCCAACGACGTATCGCTCGAGGGTGTAGACCCACCAAAAAACGAAAAAGTTGCTAACCTAACCTAACCTAAGGGACGGGACATAGACGGATTTCTATTGAAATCCACCTAAGCTCTGACAATTCGCATACATTTGGTTGTTCTGCGAATACAAAATTTCTTTAAATTGGTCAATTGTTATAACTAATTTTAAATTTTACTTACCAATACTGCTGGTCGGCTGCTCCCGCTGCTTTTCAGTGCTGTGGCGCTGAAAATTTCATTTCTGAAAAAATTTAATTAATTAAAGTTCGAAATTTTTACACTTTTTTGGCAATAACTCTAAATTTTTCTTCCAAATTCTGACGCAATTTTTTCGCCCCGCTCTCCCCTCGTCGCCCCGCGTCCAACGACGTATCGCTCGAGGGTGTAGACCCACCAAAAAACGAAAAAGTTGCTAACCTAACCTAACCTAAGGGACGGGACATAGACGGATTTCTATTGAAATCCACCTAAGCTCTGACAATTCGCATACATTTGGTTGTTCTGCGAATACAAAATTTCTTTAAATTGGTCAATTGTTATAACTATTTTTAAATTTTACTTACCAATACTGCTGGTCGGCTGCTCCCGCTGCTTTTCAGTGCTGTGGCGCTGAAAATTTCATTTCTGAAAAAATTTAATTAATTAAAGTTCGAAATTTTTACACTTTTTTGGCAATAACTCTAAATTTTTCTTCCAAATTCTGACGCAATTTTTTCGCCCCGCTCTCCCCTCGTCGCCCCGCGTCCAACGACGTATCGCTCGAGGGTGTAGACCCACCAAAAAACGAAAAAGTTGCTAACCTAACCTAACCTAAGGGACGGGACATAGACGGATTTCTATTGAAATCCACCTAAGCTCTGACAATTCGCATACATTTGGTTGTTCTGCGAATACAAAATTTCTTTAAATTGGTCAATTGTTATAACTATTTTTAAATTTTACTTACCAATACTGCTGGTCGGCTGCTCCCGCTGCTTTTCAGTGCTGTGGCGCTGAAAATTTCATTTCTGAAAAAATTTAATTAATTAAAGTTCGAAATTTTTACACTTTTTTGGCAATAACTCTAAATTTTTCTTCCAAATTCTGACGCAATTTTTTCGCCCCGCTCTCCCCTCGTCGCCCCGCGTCCAACGACGTATCGCTCGAGGGTGTAGACCCACCAAAAAACGAAAAAGTTGCTAACCTAACCTAACCTAAGGGACGGGACATAGACGGATTTCTATTGAAATCCACCTAAGCTCTGACAATTCGCATACATTTGGTTGTTCTGCGAATACAAAATTTCTTTAAATTGGTCAATTGTTATAACTATTTTTAAATTTTACTTACCAATACTGCTGGTCGGCTGCTCCCGCTGCTTTTCAGTGCTGTGGCGCTGAAAATTTCATTTCTGAAAAAATTTAATTAATTAAAGTTCGAAATTTTTACACTTTTTTGGCAATAACTCTAAATTTTTCTTCCAAATTCTGACGCAATTTTTTCGCCCCGCTCTCCCCTCGTCGCCCCGCGTCCAACGACGTATCGCTCGAGGGTGTAGACCCACCAAAAAACGAAAAAGTTGCTAACCTAACCTAACCTAAGGGACGGGACATAGACGGATTTCTATTGAAATCCACCTAAGCTCTGACAATTCGCATACATTTGGTTGTTCTGCGAATACAAAATTTCTTTAAATTGGTCAATTGTTATAACTATTTTTAAATTTTACTTACCAATACTGCTGGTCGGCTGCTCCCGCTGCTTTTCAGTGCTGTGGCGCTGAAAATTTCATTTCTGAAAAAATTTAATTAATTAAAGTTCGAAATTTTTACACTTTTTTGGCAATAACTCTAAATTTTTCTTCCAAATTCTGACGCAATTTTTTCGCCCCGCTCTCCCCTCGTCGCCCCGCGTCCAACGACGTATCGCTCGAGGGTGTAGACCCACCAAAAAACGAAAAAGTTGCTAACCTAACCTAACCTAAGGGACGGGACATAGACGGATTTCTATTGAAATCCACCTAAGCTCTGACAATTCGCATACATTTGGTTGTTCTGCGAATACAAAATTTCTTTAAATTGGTCAATTGTTATAACTATTTTTAAATTTTACTTACCAATACTGCTGGTCGGCTGCTCCCGCTGCTTTTCAGTGCTGTGGCGCTGAAAATTTCATTTCTGAAAAAATTTAATTAATTAAAGTTCGAAATTTTTACACTTTTTTGGCAATAACTCTAAATTTTTCTTCCAAATTCTGACGCAATTTTTTCGCCCCGCTCTCCCCTCGTCGCCCCGCGTCCAACGACGTATCGCTCGAGGGTGTAGACCCACCAAAAAACGAAAAAGTTGCTAACCTAACCTAACCTAAGGGACGGGACATAGACGGATTTCTATTGAAATCCACCTAAGCTCTGACAATTCGCATACATTTGGTTGTTCTGCGAATACAAAATTTCTTTAAATTGGTCAATTGTTATAACTATTTTTAAATTTTACTTACCAATACTGCTGGTCGGCTGCTCCCGCTGCTTTTCAGTGCTGTGGCGCTGAAAATTTCATTTCTGAAAAAATTTAATTAATTAAAGTTCGAAATTTTTACACTTTTTTGGCAATAACTCTAAATTTTTCTTCCAAATTCTGACGCAATTTTTTCGCCCCGCTCTCCCCTCGTCGCCCCGCGTCCAACGACGTATCGCTCGAGGGTGTAGACCCACCAAAAAACGAAAAAGTTGCTAACCTAACCTAACCTAAGGGACGGGACATAGACGGATTTCTATTGAAATCCACCTAAGCTCTGACAATTCGCATACATTTGGTTGTTCTGCGAATACAAAATTTCTTTAAATTGGTCAATTGTTATAACTATTTTTAAATTTTACTTACCAATACTGCTGGTCGGCTGCTCCCGCTGCTTTTCAGTGCTGTGGCGCTGAAAATTTCATTTCTGAAAAAATTTAATTAATTAAAGTTCGAAATTTTTACACTTTTTTGGCAATAACTCTAAATTTTTCTTCCAAATTCTGACGCAATTTTTTCGCCCCGCTCTCCCCTCGTCGCCCCGCGTCCAACGACGTATCGCTCGAGGGTGTAGACCCACCAAAAAACGAAAAAGTTGCTAACCTAACCTAACCTAAGGGACGGGACATAGACGGATTTCTATTGAAATCCACCTAAGCTCTGACAATTCGCATACATTTGGTTGTTCTGCGAATACAAAATTTCTTTAAATTGGTCAATTGTTATAACTATTTTTAAATTTTACTTACCAATACTGCTGGTCGGCTGCTCCCGCTGCTTTTCAGTGCTGTGGCGCTGAAAATTTCATTTCTGAAAAAATTTAATTAATTAAAGTTCGAAATTTTTACACTTTTTTGGCAATAACTCTAAATTTTTCTTCCAAATTCTGACGCAATTTTTTCGCCCCGCTCTCCCCTCGTCGCCCCGCGTCCAACGACGTATCGCTCGAGGGTGTAGACCCACCAAAAAACGAAAAAGTTGCTAACCTAACCTAACCTAAGGGACGGGACATAGACGGATTTCTATTGAAATCCACCTAAGCTCTGACAATTCGCATACATTTGGTTGTTCTGCGAATACAAAATTTCTTTAAATTGGTCAATTGTTATAACTATTTTTAAATTTTACTTACCAATACTGCTGGTCGGCTGCTCCCGCTGCTTTTCAGTGCTGTGGCGCTGAAAATTTCATTTCTGAAAAAATTTAATTAATTAAAGTTCGAAATTTTTACACTTTTTTGGCAATAACTCTAAATTTTTCTTCCAAATTCTGACGCAATTTTTTCGCCCCGCTCTCCCCTCGTCGCCCCGCGTCCAACGACGTATCGCTCGAGGGTGTAGACCCACCAAAAAACGAAAAAGTTGCTAACCTAACCTAACCTAAGGGACGGGACATAGACGGATTTCTATTGAAATCCACCTAAGCTCTGACAATTCGCATACATTTGGTTGTTCTGCGAATACAAAATTTCTTTAAATTGGTCAATTGTTATAACTAATTTTAAATTTTACTTACCAATACTGCTGGTCGGCTGCTCCCGCTGCTTTTCAGTGCTGTGGCGCTGAAAATTTCATTTCTGAAAAAATTTAATTAATTAAAGTTCGAAATTTTTACACTTTTTTGGCAATAACTCTAAATTTTTCTTCCAAATTCTGACGCAATTTTTTCGCCCCGCTCTCCCCTCGTCGCCCCGCGTCCAACGACGTATCGCTCGAGGGTGTAGACCCACCAAAAAACGAAAAAGTTGCTAACCTAACCTAACCTAAGGGACGGGACATAGACGGATTTCTATTGAAATCCACCTAAGCTCTGACAATTCGCATACATTTGGTTGTTCTGCGAATACAAAATTTCTTTAAATTGGTCAATTGTTATAACTATTTTTAAATTTTACTTACCAATACTGCTGGTCGGCTGCTCCCGCTGCTTTTCAGTGCTGTGGCGCTGAAAATTTCATTTCTGAAAAAATTTAATTAATTAAAGTTCGAAATTTTTACACTTTTTTGGCAATAACTCTAAATTTTTCTTCCAAATTCTGACGCAATTTTTTCGCCCCGCTCTCCCCTCGTCGCCCCGCGTCCAACGACGTATCGCTCGAGGGTGTAGACCCACCAAAAAACGAAAAAGTTGCTAACCTAACCTAACCTAAGGGACGGGACATAGACGGATTTCTATTGAAATCCACCTAAGCTCTGACAATTCGCATACATTTGGTTGTTCTGCGAATACAAAATTTCTTTAAATTGGTCAATTGTTATAACTAATTTTAAATTTTACTTACCAATACTGCTGGTCGGCTGCTCCCGCTGCTTTTCAGTGCTGTGGCGCTGAAAATTTCATTTCTGAAAAAATGTAATTAATTAAAGTTCGAAATTTTTACACTTTTTTGGCAATAACTCTAAATTTTTCTTCCAAATTCTGACGCAATTTTTTCGCCCCGCTCTCCCCTCGTCGCCCCGCGTCCAACGACGTATCGCTCGAGGGTGTAGACCCACCAAAAAACGAAAAAGTTGCTAACCTAACCTAACCTAAGGGACGGGACATAGACGGATTTCTATTGAAATCCACCTAAGCTCTGACAATTCGCATACATTTGGTTGTTCTGCGAATACAAAATTTCTTTAAATTGGTCAATTGTTATAACTATTTTTAAATTTTACTTACCAATACTGCTGGTCGGCTGCTCCCGCTGCTTTTCAGTGCTGTGGCGCTGAAAATTTCATTTCTGAAAAAATTTAATTAATTAAAGTTCGAAATTTTTACACTTTTTTGGCAATAACTCTAAATTTTTCTTCCAAATTCTGACGCAATTTTTTCGCCCCGCTCTCCCCTCGTCGCCCCGCGTCCAACGACGTATCGCTCGAGGGTGTAGACCCACCAAAAAACGAAAAAGTTGCTAACCTAACCTAACCTAAGGGACGGGACATAGACGGATTTCTATTGAAATCCACCTAAGCTCTGACAATTCGCATACATTTGGTTGTTCTGCGAATACAAAATTTCTTTAAATTGGTCAATTGTTATAACTATTTTTAAATTTTACTTACCAATACTGCTGGTCGGCTGCTCCCGCTGCTTTTCAGTGCTGTGGCGCTGAAAATTTCATTTCTGAAAAAATTTAATTAATTAAAGTTCGAAATTTTTACACTTTTTTGGCAATAACTCTAAATTTTTCTTCCAAATTCTGACGCAATTTTTTCGCCCCGCTCTCCCCTCGTCGCCCCGCGTCCAACGACGTATCGCTCGAGGGTGTAGACCCACCAAAAAACGAAAAAGTTGCTAACCTAACCTAACCTAAGGGACGGGACATAGACGGATTTCTATTGAAATCCACCTAAGCTCTGACAATTCGCATACATTTGGTTGTTCTGCGAATACAAAATTTCTTTAAATTGGTCAATTGTTATAACTATTTTTAAATTTTACTTACCAATACTGCTGGTCGGCTGCTCCCGCTGCTTTTCAGTGCTGTGGCGCTGAAAATTTCATTTCTGAAAAAATTTAATTAATTAAAGTTCGAAATTTTTACACTTTTTTGGCAATAACTCTAAATTTTTCTTCCAAATTCTGACGCAATTTTTTCGCCCCGCTCTCCCCTCGTCGCCCCGCGTCCAACGACGTATCGCTCGAGGGTGTAGACCCACCAAAAAACGAAAAAGTTGCTAACCTAACCTAACCTAAGGGACGGGACATAGACGGATTTCTATTGAAATCCACCTAAGCTCTGACAATTCGCATACATTTGGTTGTTCTGCGAATACAAAATTTCTTTAAATTGGTCAATTGTTATAACTAATTTTAAATTTTACTTACCAATACTGCTGGTCGGCTGCTCCCGCTGCTTTTCAGTGCTGTGGCGCTGAAAATTTCATTTCTGAAAAAATTTAATTAATTAAAGTTCGAAATTTTTACACTTTTTTGGCAATAACTCTAAATTTTTCTTCCAAATTCTGACGCAATTTTTTCGCCCCGCTCTCCCCTCGTCGCCCCGCGTCCAACGACGTATCGCTCGAGGGTGTAGACCCACCAAAAAACGAAAAAGTTGCTAACCTAACCTAACCTAAGGGACGGGACATAGACGGATTTCTATTGAAATCCACCTAAGCTCTGACAATTCGCATACATTTGGTTGTTCTGCGAATACAAAATTTCTTTAAATTGGTCAATTGTTATAACTAATTTTAAATTTTACTTACCAATACTGCTGGTCGGCTGCTCCCGCTGCTTTTCAGTGCTGTGGCGCTGAAAATTTCATTTCTGAAAAAATTTAATTAATTAAAGTTCGAAATTTTTACACTTTTTTGGCAATAACTCTAAATTTTTCTTCCAAATTCTGACGCAATTTTTTCGCCCCGCTCTCCCCTCGTCGCCCCGCGTCCAACGACGTATCGCTCGAGGGTGTAGACCCACCAAAAAACGAAAAAGTTGCTAACCTAACCTAACCTAAGGGACGGGACATAGACGGATTTCTATTGAAATCCACCTAAGCTCTGACAATTCGCATACATTTGGTTGTTCTGCGAATACAAAATTTCTTTAAATTGGTCAATTGTTATAACTAATTTTAAATTTTACTTACCAATACTGCTGGTCGGCTGCTCCCGCTGCTTTTCAGTGCTGTGGCGCTGAAAATTTCATTTCTGAAAAAATTTAATTAATTAAAGTTCGAAATTTTTACACTTTTTTGGCAATAACTCTAAATTTTTCTTCCAAATTCTGACGCAATTTTTTCGCCCCGCTCTCCCCTCGTCGCCCCGCGTCCAACGACGTATCGCTCGAGGGTGTAGACCCACCAAAAAACGAAAAAGTTGCTAACCTAACCTAACCTAAGGGACGGGACATAGACGGATTTCTATTGAAATCCACCTAAGCTCTGACAATTCGCATACATTTGGTTGTTCTGCGAATACAAAATTTCTTTAAATTGGTCAATTGTTATAACTATTTTAAATTTTACTTACCAATACTGCTGGTCGGCTGCTCCCGCTGCTTTTCAGTGCTGTGGCGCTGAAAATTTCATTTCTGAAAAAATTTAATTAATTAAAGTTCGAAATTTTTACACTTTTTTGGCAATAACTCTAAATTTTTCTTCCAAATTCTGACGCAATTTTTTCGCCCCGCTCTCCCCTCGTCGCCCCGCGTCCAACGACGTATCGCTCGAGGGTGTAGACCCACCAAAAAACGAAAAAGTTGCTAACCTAACCTAACCTAAGGGACGGGACATAGACGGATTTCT
>CAJHVG010000067.1:0-10892 GCA_905147325.1 Notodonta dromedarius
ATAGCGGGAGCAGCCGACCAGCAGTATTGGTAAGTAAAATTTAAAAATAGTTATAACAATTGACCAATTTAAAGAAATTTTGTATTCGCAGAACAACCAAATGTATGCGAATTGTCAGAGCTTAGGTGGATTTCAATAGAAATCCGTCTATGTCCCGTCCCTTAGGTTAGGTTAGGTTAGCAACTTTTTCGTTTTTTGGTGGGTCTACACCCTCGAGCGATACGTCGTTGGACGCGGGGCGACGAGGGGAGAGCGGGGCGAAAAAATTGCGTCAGAATTTGGAAGAAAAATTTAGAGTTATTGCCAAAAAAGTGTAAAAATTTCGAACTTTAATTAATTAAATTTTTTCAGAAATGAAATTTTCAGCGCCACAGCACTGAAAAGCAGCGGGAGCAGCCGACCAGCAGTATTGGTAAGTAAAATTTAAAAATAGTTATAACAATTGACCAATTTAAAGAAATTTTGTATTCGCAGAACAACCAAATGTATGCGAATTGTCAGAGCTTAGGTGGATTTCAATAGAAATCCGTCTATGTCCCGTCCCTTAGGTTAGGTTAGGTTAGCAACTTTTTCGTTTTTTGGTGGGTCTACACCCTCGAGCGATACGTCGTTGGACGCGGGGCGACGAGGGGAGAGCGGGGCGAAAAAATTGCGTCAGAATTTGGAAGAAAAATTTAGAGTTATTGCCAAAAAAGTGTAAAAATTTCGAACTTTAATTAATTAAATTTTTTCAGAAATGAAATTTTCAGCGCCACAGCACTGAAAAGCAGCGGGAGCAGCCGACCAGCAGTATTGGTAAGTAAAATTTAAAAATAGTTATAACAATTGACCAATTTAAAGAAATTTTGTATTCGCAGAACAACCAAATGTATGCGAATTGTCAGAGCTTAGGTGGATTTCAATAGAAATCCGTCTATGTCCCGTCCCTTAGGTTAGGTTAGGTTAGCAACTTTTTCGTTTTTTGGTGGGTCTACACCCTCGAGCGATACGTCGTTGGACGCGGGGCGACGAGGGGAGAGCGGGGCGAAAAAATTGCGTCAGAATTTGGAAGAAAAATTTAGAGTTATTGCCAAAAAAGTGTAAAAATTTCGAACTTTAATTAATTAAATTTTTTCAGAAATGAAATTTTCAGCGCCACAGCACTGAAAAGCAGCGGGAGCAGCCGACCAGCAGTATTGGTAAGTAAAATTTAAAAATAGTTATAACAATTGACCAATTTAAAGAAATTTTGTATTCGCAGAACAACCAAATGTATGCGAATTGTCAGAGCTTAGGTGGATTTCAATAGAAATCCGTCTATGTCCCGTCCCTTAGGTTAGGTTAGGTTAGCAACTTTTTCGTTTTTTGGTGGGTCTACACCCTCGAGCGATACGTCGTTGGACGCGGGGCGACGAGGGGAGAGCGGGGCGAAAAAATTGCGTCAGAATTTGGAAGAAAAATTTAGAGTTATTGCCAAAAAAGTGTAAAAATTTCGAACTTTAATTAATTAAATTTTTTCAGAAATGAAATTTTCAGCGCCACAGCACTGAAAAGCAGCGGGAGCAGCCGACCAGCAGTATTGGTAAGTAAAATTTAAAAATAGTTATAACAATTGACCAATTTAAAGAAATTTTGTATTCGCAGAACAACCAAATGTATGCGAATTGTCAGAGCTTAGGTGGATTTCAATAGAAATCCGTCTATGTCCCGTCCCTTAGGTTAGGTTAGGTTAGCAACTTTTTCGTTTTTTGGTGGGTCTACACCCTCGAGCGATACGTCGTTGGACGCGGGGCGACGAGGGGAGAGCGGGGCGAAAAAATTGCGTCAGAATTTGGAAGAAAAATTTAGAGTTATTGCCAAAAAAGTGTAAAAATTTCGAACTTTAATTAATTAAATTTTTTCAGAAATGAAATTTTCAGCGCCACAGCACTGAAAAGCAGCGGGAGCAGCCGACCAGCAGTATTGGTAAGTAAAATTTAAAATTAGTTATAACAATTGACCAATTTAAAGAAATTTTGTATTCGCAGAACAACCAAATGTATGCGAATTGTCAGAGCTTAGGTGGATTTCAATAGAAATCCGTCTATGTCCCGTCCCTTAGGTTAGGTTAGGTTAGCAACTTTTTCGTTTTTTGGTGGGTCTACACCCTCGAGCGATACGTCGTTGGACGCGGGGCGACGAGGGGAGAGCGGGGCGAAAAAATTGCGTCAGAATTTGGAAGAAAAATTTAGAGTTATTGCCAAAAAAGTGTAAAAATTTCGAACTTTAATTAATTAAATTTTTTCAGAAATGAAATTTTCAGCGCCACAGCACTGAAAAGCAGCGGGAGCAGCCGACCAGCAGTATTGGTAAGTAAAATTTAAAATAGTTATAACAATTGACCAATTTAAAGAAATTTTGTATTCGCAGAACAACCAAATGTATGCGAATTGTCAGAGCTTAGGTGGATTTCAATAGAAATCCGTCTATGTCCCGTCCCTTAGGTTAGGTTAGGTTAGCAACTTTTTCGTTTTTTGGTGGGTCTACACCCTCGAGCGATACGTCGTTGGACGCGGGGCGACGAGGGGAGAGCGGGGCGAAAAAATTGCGTCAGAATTTGGAAGAAAAATTTAGAGTTATTGCCAAAAAAGTGTAAAAATTTCGAACTTTAATTAATTAAATTTTTTCAGAAATGAAATTTTCAGCGCCACAGCACTGAAAAGCAGCGGGAGCAGCCGACCAGCAGTATTGGTAAGTAAAATTTAAAATTAGTTATAACAATTGACCAATTTAAAGAAATTTTGTATTCGCAGAACAACCAAATGTATGCGAATTGTCAGAGCTTAGGTGGATTTCAATAGAAATCCGTCTATGTCCCGTCCCTTAGGTTAGGTTAGGTTAGCAACTTTTTCGTTTTTTGGTGGGTCTACACCCTCGAGCGATACGTCGTTGGACGCGGGGCGACGAGGGGAGAGCGGGGCGAAAAAATTGCGTCAGAATTTGGAAGAAAAATTTAGAGTTATTGCCAAAAAAGTGTAAAAATTTCGAACTTTAATTAATTAAATTTTTTCAGAAATGAAATTTTCAGCGCCACAGCACTGAAAAGCAGCGGGAGCAGCCGACCAGCAGTATTGGTAAGTAAAATTTAAAAATAGTTATAACAATTGACCAATTTAAAGAAATTTTGTATTCGCAGAACAACCAAATGTATGCGAATTGTCAGAGCTTAGGTGGATTTCAATAGAAATCCGTCTATGTCCCGTCCCTTAGGTTAGGTTAGGTTAGCAACTTTTTCGTTTTTTGGTGGGTCTACACCCTCGAGCGATACGTCGTTGGACGCGGGGCGACGAGGGGAGAGCGGGGCGAAAAAATTGCGTCAGAATTTGGAAGAAAAATTTAGAGTTATTGCCAAAAAAGTGTAAAAATTTCGAACTTTAATTAATTAAATTTTTTCAGAAATGAAATTTTCAGCGCCACAGCACTGAAAAGCAGCGGGAGCAGCCGACCAGCAGTATTGGTAAGTAAAATTTAAAAATAGTTATAACAATTGACCAATTTAAAGAAATTTTGTATTCGCAGAACAACCAAATGTATGCGAATTGTCAGAGCTTAGGTGGATTTCAATAGAAATCCGTCTATGTCCCGTCCCTTAGGTTAGGTTAGGTTAGCAACTTTTTCGTTTTTTGGTGGGTCTACACCCTCGAGCGATACGTCGTTGGACGCGGGGCGACGAGGGGAGAGCGGGGCGAAAAAATTGCGTCAGAATTTGGAAGAAAAATTTAGAGTTATTGCCAAAAAAGTGTAAAAATTTCGAACTTTAATTAATTAAATTTTTTCAGAAATGAAATTTTCAGCGCCACAGCACTGAAAAGCAGCGGGAGCAGCCGACCAGCAGTATTGGTAAGTAAAATTTAAAAATAGTTATAACAATTGACCAATTTAAAGAAATTTTGTATTCGCAGAACAACCAAATGTATGCGAATTGTCAGAGCTTAGGTGGATTTCAATAGAAATCCGTCTATGTCCCGTCCCTTAGGTTAGGTTAGGTTAGCAACTTTTTCGTTTTTTGGTGGGTCTACACCCTCGAGCGATACGTCGTTGGACGCGGGGCGACGAGGGGAGAGCGGGGCGAAAAAATTGCGTCAGAATTTGGAAGAAAAATTTAGAGTTATTGCCAAAAAAGTGTAAAAATTTCGAACTTTAATTAATTAAATTTTTTCAGAAATGAAATTTTCAGCGCCACAGCACTGAAAAGCAGCGGGAGCAGCCGACCAGCAGTATTGGTAAGTAAAATTTAAAAATAGTTATAACAATTGACCAATTTAAAGAAATTTTGTATTCGCAGAACAACCAAATGTATGCGAATTGTCAGAGCTTAGGTGGATTTCAATAGAAATCCGTCTATGTCCCGTCCCTTAGGTTAGGTTAGGTTAGCAACTTTTTCGTTTTTTGGTGGGTCTACACCCTCGAGCGATACGTCGTTGGACGCGGGGCGACGAGGGGAGAGCGGGGCGAAAAAATTGCGTCAGAATTTGGAAGAAAAATTTAGAGTTATTGCCAAAAAAGTGTAAAAATTTCGAACTTTAATTAATTAAATTTTTTCAGAAATGAAATTTTCAGCGCCACAGCACTGAAAAGCAGCGGGAGCAGCCGACCAGCAGTATTGGTAAGTAAAATTTAAAATTAGTTATAACAATTGACCAATTTAAAGAAATTTTGTATTCGCAGAACAACCAAATGTATGCGAATTGTCAGAGCTTAGGTGGATTTCAATAGAAATCCGTCTATGTCCCGTCCCTTAGGTTAGGTTAGGTTAGCAACTTTTTCGTTTTTTGGTGGGTCTACACCCTCGAGCGATACGTCGTTGGACGCGGGGCGACGAGGGGAGAGCGGGGCGAAAAAATTGCGTCAGAATTTGGAAGAAAAATTTAGAGTTATTGCCAAAAAAGTGTAAAAATTTCGAACTTTAATTAATTAAATTTTTTCAGAAATGAAATTTTCAGCGCCACAGCACTGAAAAGCAGCGGGAGCAGCCGACCAGCAGTATTGGTAAGTAAAATTTAAAAATAGTTATAACAATTGACCAATTTAAAGAAATTTTGTATTCGCAGAACAACCAAATGTATGCGAATTGTCAGAGCTTAGGTGGATTTCAATAGAAATCCGTCTATGTCCCGTCCCTTAGGTTAGGTTAGGTTAGCAACTTTTTCGTTTTTTGGTGGGTCTACACCCTCGAGCGATACGTCGTTGGACGCGGGGCGACGAGGGGAGAGCGGGGCGAAAAAATTGCGTCAGAATTTGGAAGAAAAATTTAGAGTTATTGCCAAAAAAGTGTAAAAATTTCGAACTTTAATTAATTAAATTTTTTCAGAAATGAAATTTTCAGCGCCACAGCACTGAAAAGCAGCGGGAGCAGCCGACCAGCAGTATTGGTAAGTAAAATTTAAAATTAGTTATAACAATTGACCAATTTAAAGAAATTTTGTATTCGCAGAACAACCAAATGTATGCGAATTGTCAGAGCTTAGGTGGATTTCAATAGAAATCCGTCTATGTCCCGTCCCTTAGGTTAGGTTAGGTTAGCAACTTTTTCGTTTTTTGGTGGGTCTACACCCTCGAGCGATACGTCGTTGGACGCGGGGCGACGAGGGGAGAGCGGGGCGAAAAAATTGCGTCAGAATTTGGAAGAAAAATTTAGAGTTATTGCCAAAAAAGTGTAAAAATTTCGAACTTTAATTAATTAAATTTTTTCAGAAATGAAATTTTCAGCGCCACAGCACTGAAAAGCAGCGGGAGCAGCCGACCAGCAGTATTGGTAAGTAAAATTTAAAAATAGTTATAACAATTGACCAATTTAAAGAAATTTTGTATTCGCAGAACAACCAAATGTATGCGAATTGTCAGAGCTTAGGTGGATTTCAATAGAAATCCGTCTATGTCCCGTCCCTTAGGTTAGGTTAGGTTAGCAACTTTTTCGTTTTTTGGTGGGTCTACACCCTCGAGCGATACGTCGTTGGACGCGGGGCGACGAGGGGAGAGCGGGGCGAAAAAATTGCGTCAGAATTTGGAAGAAAAATTTAGAGTTATTGCCAAAAAAGTGTAAAAATTTCGAACTTTAATTAATTAAATTTTTTCAGAAATGAAATTTTCAGCGCCACAGCACTGAAAAGCAGCGGGAGCAGCCGACCAGCAGTATTGGTAAGTAAAATTTAAAAATAGTTATAACAATTGACCAATTTAAAGAAATTTTGTATTCGCAGAACAACCAAATGTATGCGAATTGTCAGAGCTTAGGTGGATTTCAATAGAAATCCGTCTATGTCCCGTCCCTTAGGTTAGGTTAGGTTAGCAACTTTTTCGTTTTTTGGTGGGTCTACACCCTCGAGCGATACGTCGTTGGACGCGGGGCGACGAGGGGAGAGCGGGGCGAAAAAATTGCGTCAGAATTTGGAAGAAAAATTTAGAGTTATTGCCAAAAAAGTGTAAAAATTTCGAACTTTAATTAATTAAATTTTTTCAGAAATGAAATTTTCAGCGCCACAGCACTGAAAAGCAGCGGGAGCAGCCGACCAGCAGTATTGGTAAGTAAAATTTAAAAATAGTTATAACAATTGACCAATTTAAAGAAATTTTGTATTCGCAGAACAACCAAATGTATGCGAATTGTCAGAGCTTAGGTGGATTTCAATAGAAATCCGTCTATGTCCCGTCCCTTAGGTTAGGTTAGGTTAGCAACTTTTTCGTTTTTTGGTGGGTCTACACCCTCGAGCGATACGTCGTTGGACGCGGGGCGACGAGGGGAGAGCGGGGCGAAAAAATTGCGTCAGAATTTGGAAGAAAAATTTAGAGTTATTGCCAAAAAAGTGTAAAAATTTCGAACTTTAATTAATTAAATTTTTTCAGAAATGAAATTTTCAGCGCCACAGCACTGAAAAGCAGCGGGAGCAGCCGACCAGCAGTATTGGTAAGTAAAATTTAAAAATAGTTATAACAATTGACCAATTTAAAGAAATTTTGTATTCGCAGAACAACCAAATGTATGCGAATTGTCAGAGCTTAGGTGGATTTCAATAGAAATCCGTCTATGTCCCGTCCCTTAGGTTAGGTTAGGTTAGCAACTTTTTCGTTTTTTGGTGGGTCTACACCCTCGAGCGATACGTCGTTGGACGCGGGGCGACGAGGGGAGAGCGGGGCGAAAAAATTGCGTCAGAATTTGGAAGAAAAATTTAGAGTTATTGCCAAAAAAGTGTAAAAATTTCGAACTTTAATTAATTAAATTTTTTCAGAAATGAAATTTTCAGCGCCACAGCACTGAAAAGCAGCGGGAGCAGCCGACCAGCAGTATTGGTAAGTAAAATTTAAAATAGTTATAACAATTGACCAATTTAAAGAAATTTTGTATTCGCAGAACAACCAAATGTATGCGAATTGTCAGAGCTTAGGTGGATTTCAATAGAAATCCGTCTATGTCCCGTCCCTTAGGTTAGGTTAGGTTAGCAACTTTTTCGTTTTTTGGTGGGTCTACACCCTCGAGCGATACGTCGTTGGACGCGGGGCGACGAGGGGAGAGCGGGGCGAAAAAATTGCGTCAGAATTTGGAAGAAAAATTTAGAGTTATTGCCAAAAAAGTGTAAAAATTTCGAACTTTAATTAATTAAATTTTTTCAGAAATGAAATTTTCAGCGCCACAGCACTGAAAAGCAGCGGGAGCAGCCGACCAGCAGTATTGGTAAGTAAAATTTAAAATTAGTTATAACAATTGACCAATTTAAAGAAATTTTGTATTCGCAGAACAACCAAATGTATGCGAATTGTCAGAGCTTAGGTGGATTTCAATAGAAATCCGTCTATGTCCCGTCCCTTAGGTTAGGTTAGGTTAGCAACTTTTTCGTTTTTTGGTGGGTCTACACCCTCGAGCGATACGTCGTTGGACGCGGGGCGACGAGGGGAGAGCGGGGCGAAAAAATTGCGTCAGAATTTGGAAGAAAAATTTAGAGTTATTGCCAAAAAAGTGTAAAAATTTCGAACTTTAATTAATTAAATTTTTTCAGAAATGAAATTTTCAGCGCCACAGCACTGAAAAGCAGCGGGAGCAGCCGACCAGCAGTATTGGTAAGTAAAATTTAAAATTAGTTATAACAATTGACCAATTTAAAGAAATTTTGTATTCGCAGAACAACCAAATGTATGCGAATTGTCAGAGCTTAGGTGGATTTCAATAGAAATCCGTCTATGTCCCGTCCCTTAGGTTAGGTTAGGTTAGCAACTTTTTCGTTTTTTGGTGGGTCTACACCCTCGAGCGATACGTCGTTGGACGCGGGGCGACGAGGGGAGAGCGGGGCGAAAAAATTGCGTCAGAATTTGGAAGAAAAATTTAGAGTTATTGCCAAAAAAGTGTAAAAATTTCGAACTTTAATTAATTAAATTTTTTCAGAAATGAAATTTTCAGCGCCACAGCACTGAAAAGCAGCGGGAGCAGCCGACCAGCAGTATTGGTAAGTAAAATTTAAAAATAGTTATAACAATTGACCAATTTAAAGAAATTTTGTATTCGCAGAACAACCAAATGTATGCGAATTGTCAGAGCTTAGGTGGATTTCAATAGAAATCCGTCTATGTCCCGTCCCTTAGGTTAGGTTAGGTTAGCAACTTTTTCGTTTTTTGGTGGGTCTACACCCTCGAGCGATACGTCGTTGGACGCGGGGCGACGAGGGGAGAGCGGGGCGAAAAAATTGCGTCAGAATTTGGAAGAAAAATTTAGAGTTATTGCCAAAAAAGTGTAAAAATTTCGAACTTTAATTAATTAAATTTTTTCAGAAATGAAATTTTCAGCGCCACAGCACTGAAAAGCAGCGGGAGCAGCCGACCAGCAGTATTGGTAAGTAAAATTTAAAAATAGTTATAACAATTGACCAATTTAAAGAAATTTTGTATTCGCAGAACAACCAAATGTATGCGAATTGTCAGAGCTTAGGTGGATTTCAATAGAAATCCGTCTATGTCCCGTCCCTTAGGTTAGGTTAGGTTAGCAACTTTTTCGTTTTTTGGTGGGTCTACACCCTCGAGCGATACGTCGTTGGACGCGGGGCGACGAGGGGAGAGCGGGGCGAAAAAATTGCGTCAGAATTTGGAAGAAAAATTTAGAGTTATTGCCAAAAAAGTGTAAAAATTTCGAACTTTAATTAATTAAATTTTTTCAGAAATGAAATTTTCAGCGCCACAGCACTGAAAAGCAGCGGGAGCAGCCGACCAGCAGTATTGGTAAGTAAAATTTAAAATTAGTTATAACAATTGACCAATTTAAAGAAATTTTGTATTCGCAGAACAACCAAATGTATGCGAATTGTCAGAGCTTAGGTGGATTTCAATAGAAATCCGTCTATGTCCCGTCCCTTAGGTTAGGTTAGGTTAGCAACTTTTTCGTTTTTTGGTGGGTCTACACCCTCGAGCGATACGTCGTTGGACGCGGGGCGACGAGGGGAGAGCGGGGCGAAAAAATTGCGTCAGAATTTGGAAGAAAAATTTAGAGTTATTGCCAAAAAAGTGTAAAAATTTCGAACTTTAATTAATTAAATTTTTTCAGAAATGAAATTTTCAGCGCCACAGCACTGAAAAGCAGCGGGAGCAGCCGACCAGCAGTATTGGTAAGTAAAATTTAAAATTAGTTATAACAATTGACCAATTTAAAGAAATTTTGTATTCGCAGAACAACCAAATGTATGCGAATTGTCAGAGCTTAGGTGGATTTCAATAGAAATCCGTCTATGTCCCGTCCCTTAGGTTAGGTTAGGTTAGCAACTTTTTCGTTTTTTGGTGGGTCTACACCCTCGAGCGATACGTCGTTGGACGCGGGGCGACGAGGGGAGAGCGGGGCGAAAAAATTGCGTCAGAATTTGGAAGAAAAATTTAGAGTTATTGCCAAAAAAGTGTAAAAATTTCGAACTTTAATTAATTAAATTTTTTCAGAAATGAAATTTTCAGCGCCACAGCACTGAAAAGCAGCGGGAGCAGCCGACCAGCAGTATTGGTAAGTAAAATTTAAAATTAGTTATAACAATTGACCAATTTAAAGAAATTTTGTATTCGCAGAACAACCAAATGTATGCGAATTGTCAGAGCTTAGGTGGATTTCAATAGAAATCCGTCTATGTCCCGTCCCTTAGGTTAGGTTAGGTTAGCAACTTTTTCGTTTTTTGGTGGGTCTACACCCTCGAGCGATACGTCGTTGGACGCGGGGCGACGAGGGGAGAGCGGGGCGAAAAAATTGCGTCAGAATTTGGAAGAAAAATTTAGAGTTATTGCCAAAAAAGTGTAAAAATTTCGAACTTTAATTAATTAAATTTTTTCAGAAATGAAATTTTCAGCGCCACAGCACTGAAAAGCAGCGGGAGCAGCCGACCAGCAGTATTGGTAAGTAAAATTTAAAAATAGTTATAACAATTGACCAATTTAAAGAAATTTTGTATTCGCAGAACAACCAAATGTATGCGAATTGTCAGAGCTTAGGTGGATTTCAATAGAAATCCGTCTATGTCCCGTCCCTTAGGTTAGGTTAGGTTAGCAACTTTTTCGTTTTTTGGTGGGTCTACACCCTCGAGCGATACGTCGTTGGACGCGGGGCGACGAGGGGAGAGCGGGGCGAAAAAATTGCGTCAGAATTTGGAAGAAAAATTTAGAGTTATTGCCAAAAAAGTGTAAAAATTTCGAACTTTAATTAATTAAATTTTTTCAGAAATGAAATTTTCAGCGCCACAGCACTGAAAAGCAGCGGGAGCAGCCGACCAGCAGTATTGGTAAGTAAAATTTAAAAATAGTTATAACAATTGACCAATTTAAAGAAATTTTGTATTCGCAGAACAACCAAATGTATGCGAATTGTCAGAGCTTAGGTGGATTTCAATAGAAACTCTGATCTATGTCCCGTCCCTTAGGTT
>CAJHVG010000068.1:0-11069 GCA_905147325.1 Notodonta dromedarius
ACCTAAGCTCTGACAATTCGCATACATTTGGTTGTTCTGCGAATACAAAATTTCTTTAAATTGGTCAATTGTTATAACTAATTTTAAATTTTACTTACCAATACTGCTGGTCGGCTGCTCCCGCTGCTTTTCAGTGCTGTGGCGCTGAAAATTTCATTTCTGAAAAAATTTAATTAATTAAAGTTCGAAATTTTTACACTTTTTTGGCAATAACTCTAAATTTTTCTTCCAAATTCTGACGCAATTTTTTCGCCCCGCTCTCCCCTCGTCGCCCCGCGTCCAACGACGTATCGCTCGAGGGTGTAGACCCACCAAAAAACGAAAAAGTTGCTAACCTAACCTAACCTAAGGGACGGGACATAGACGGATTTCTATTGAAATCCACCTAAGCTCTGACAATTCGCATACATTTGGTTGTTCTGCGAATACAAAATTTCTTTAAATTGGTCAATTGTTATAACTAATTTTAAATTTTACTTACCAATACTGCTGGTCGGCTGCTCCCGCTGCTTTTCAGTGCTGTGGCGCTGAAAATTTCATTTCTGAAAAAATTTAATTAATTAAAGTTCGAAATTTTTACACTTTTTTGGCAATAACTCTAAATTTTTCTTCCAAATTCTGACGCAATTTTTTCGCCCCGCTCTCCCCTCGTCGCCCCGCGTCCAACGACGTATCGCTCGAGGGTGTAGACCCACCAAAAAACGAAAAAGTTGCTAACCTAACCTAACCTAAGGGACGGGACATAGACGGATTTCTATTGAAATCCACCTAAGCTCTGACAATTCGCATACATTTGGTTGTTCTGCGAATACAAAATTTCTTTAAATTGGTCAATTGTTATAACTAATTTTAAATTTTACTTACCAATACTGCTGGTCGGCTGCTCCCGCTGCTTTTCAGTGCTGTGGCGCTGAAAATTTCATTTCTGAAAAAATTTAATTAATTAAAGTTCGAAATTTTTACACTTTTTTGGCAATAACTCTAAATTTTTCTTCCAAATTCTGACGCAATTTTTTCGCCCCGCTCTCCCCTCGTCGCCCCGCGTCCAACGACGTATCGCTCGAGGGTGTAGACCCACCAAAAAACGAAAAAGTTGCTAACCTAACCTAACCTAAGGGACGGGACATAGACGGATTTCTATTGAAATCCACCTAAGCTCTGACAATTCGCATACATTTGGTTGTTCTGCGAATACAAAATTTCTTTAAATTGGTCAATTGTTATAACTAATTTTAAATTTTACTTACCAATACTGCTGGTCGGCTGCTCCCGCTGCTTTTCAGTGCTGTGGCGCTGAAAATTTCATTTCTGAAAAAATTTAATTAATTAAAGTTCGAAATTTTTACACTTTTTTGGCAATAACTCTAAATTTTTCTTCCAAATTCTGACGCAATTTTTTCGCCCCGCTCTCCCCTCGTCGCCCCGCGTCCAACGACGTATCGCTCGAGGGTGTAGACCCACCAAAAAACGAAAAAGTTGCTAACCTAACCTAACCTAAGGGACGGGACATAGACGGATTTCTATTGAAATCCACCTAAGCTCTGACAATTCGCATACATTTGGTTGTTCTGCGAATACAAAATTTCTTTAAATTGGTCAATTGTTATAACTAATTTTAAATTTTACTTACCAATACTGCTGGTCGGCTGCTCCCGCTGCTTTTCAGTGCTGTGGCGCTGAAAATTTCATTTCTGAAAAAATTTAATTAATTAAAGTTCGAAATTTTTACACTTTTTTGGCAATAACTCTAAATTTTTCTTCCAAATTCTGACGCAATTTTTTCGCCCCGCTCTCCCCTCGTCGCCCCGCGTCCAACGACGTATCGCTCGAGGGTGTAGACCCACCAAAAAACGAAAAAGTTGCTAACCTAACCTAACCTAAGGGACGGGACATAGACGGATTTCTATTGAAATCCACCTAAGCTCTGACAATTCGCATACATTTGGTTGTTCTGCGAATACAAAATTTCTTTAAATTGGTCAATTGTTATAACTAATTTTAAATTTTACTTACCAATACTGCTGGTCGGCTGCTCCCGCTGCTTTTCAGTGCTGTGGCGCTGAAAATTTCATTTCTGAAAAAATTTAATTAATTAAAGTTCGAAATTTTTACACTTTTTTGGCAATAACTCTAAATTTTTCTTCCAAATTCTGACGCAATTTTTTCGCCCCGCTCTCCCCTCGTCGCCCCGCGTCCAACGACGTATCGCTCGAGGGTGTAGACCCACCAAAAAACGAAAAAGTTGCTAACCTAACCTAACCTAAGGGACGGGACATAGACGGATTTCTATTGAAATCCACCTAAGCTCTGACAATTCGCATACATTTGGTTGTTCTGCGAATACAAAATTTCTTTAAATTGGTCAATTGTTATAACTAATTTTAAATTTTACTTACCAATACTGCTGGTCGGCTGCTCCCGCTGCTTTTCAGTGCTGTGGCGCTGAAAATTTCATTTCTGAAAAAATTTAATTAATTAAAGTTCGAAATTTTTACACTTTTTTGGCAATAACTCTAAATTTTTCTTCCAAATTCTGACGCAATTTTTTCGCCCCGCTCTCCCCTCGTCGCCCCGCGTCCAACGACGTATCGCTCGAGGGTGTAGACCCACCAAAAAACGAAAAAGTTGCTAACCTAACCTAACCTAAGGGACGGGACATAGACGGATTTCTATTGAAATCCACCTAAGCTCTGACAATTCGCATACATTTGGTTGTTCTGCGAATACAAAATTTCTTTAAATTGGTCAATTGTTATAACTAATTTTAAATTTTACTTACCAATACTGCTGGTCGGCTGCTCCCGCTGCTTTTCAGTGCTGTGGCGCTGAAAATTTCATTTCTGAAAAAATTTAATTAATTAAAGTTCGAAATTTTTACACTTTTTTGGCAATAACTCTAAATTTTTCTTCCAAATTCTGACGCAATTTTTTCGCCCCGCTCTCCCCTCGTCGCCCCGCGTCCAACGACGTATCGCTCGAGGGTGTAGACCCACCAAAAAACGAAAAAGTTGCTAACCTAACCTAACCTAAGGGACGGGACATAGACGGATTTCTATTGAAATCCACCTAAGCTCTGACAATTCGCATACATTTGGTTGTTCTGCGAATACAAAATTTCTTTAAATTGGTCAATTGTTATAACTAATTTTAAATTTTACTTACCAATACTGCTGGTCGGCTGCTCCCGCTGCTTTTCAGTGCTGTGGCGCTGAAAATTTCATTTCTGAAAAAATTTAATTAATTAAAGTTCGAAATTTTTACACTTTTTTGGCAATAACTCTAAATTTTTCTTCCAAATTCTGACGCAATTTTTTCGCCCCGCTCTCCCCTCGTCGCCCCGCGTCCAACGACGTATCGCTCGAGGGTGTAGACCCACCAAAAAACGAAAAAGTTGCTAACCTAACCTAACCTAAGGGACGGGACATAGACGGATTTCTATTGAAATCCACCTAAGCTCTGACAATTCGCATACATTTGGTTGTTCTGCGAATACAAAATTTCTTTAAATTGGTCAATTGTTATAACTAATTTTAAATTTTACTTACCAATACTGCTGGTCGGCTGCTCCCGCTGCTTTTCAGTGCTGTGGCGCTGAAAATTTCATTTCTGAAAAAATTTAATTAATTAAAGTTCGAAATTTTTACACTTTTTTGGCAATAACTCTAAATTTTTCTTCCAAATTCTGACGCAATTTTTTCGCCCCGCTCTCCCCTCGTCGCCCCGCGTCCAACGACGTATCGCTCGAGGGTGTAGACCCACCAAAAAACGAAAAAGTTGCTAACCTAACCTAACCTAAGGGACGGGACATAGACGGATTTCTATTGAAATCCACCTAAGCTCTGACAATTCGCATACATTTGGTTGTTCTGCGAATACAAAATTTCTTTAAATTGGTCAATTGTTATAACTAATTTTAAATTTTACTTACCAATACTGCTGGTCGGCTGCTCCCGCTGCTTTTCAGTGCTGTGGCGCTGAAAATTTCATTTCTGAAAAAATTTAATTAATTAAAGTTCGAAATTTTTACACTTTTTTGGCAATAACTCTAAATTTTTCTTCCAAATTCTGACGCAATTTTTTCGCCCCGCTCTCCCCTCGTCGCCCCGCGTCCAACGACGTATCGCTCGAGGGTGTAGACCCACCAAAAAACGAAAAAGTTGCTAACCTAACCTAACCTAAGGGACGGGACATAGACGGATTTCTATTGAAATCCACCTAAGCTCTGACAATTCGCATACATTTGGTTGTTCTGCGAATACAAAATTTCTTTAAATTGGTCAATTGTTATAACTAATTTTAAATTTTACTTACCAATACTGCTGGTCGGCTGCTCCCGCTGCTTTTCAGTGCTGTGGCGCTGAAAATTTCATTTCTGAAAAAATTTAATTAATTAAAGTTCGAAATTTTTACACTTTTTTGGCAATAACTCTAAATTTTTCTTCCAAATTCTGACGCAATTTTTTCGCCCCGCTCTCCCCTCGTCGCCCCGCGTCCAACGACGTATCGCTCGAGGGTGTAGACCCACCAAAAAACGAAAAAGTTGCTAACCTAACCTAACCTAAGGGACGGGACATAGACGGATTTCTATTGAAATCCACCTAAGCTCTGACAATTCGCATACATTTGGTTGTTCTGCGAATACAAAATTTCTTTAAATTGGTCAATTGTTATAACTAATTTTAAATTTTACTTACCAATACTGCTGGTCGGCTGCTCCCGCTGCTTTTCAGTGCTGTGGCGCTGAAAATTTCATTTCTGAAAAAATTTAATTAATTAAAGTTCGAAATTTTTACACTTTTTTGGCAATAACTCTAAATTTTTCTTCCAAATTCTGACGCAATTTTTTCGCCCCGCTCTCCCCTCGTCGCCCCGCGTCCAACGACGTATCGCTCGAGGGTGTAGACCCACCAAAAAACGAAAAAGTTGCTAACCTAACCTAACCTAAGGGACGGGACATAGACGGATTTCTATTGAAATCCACCTAAGCTCTGACAATTCGCATACATTTGGTTGTTCTGCGAATACAAAATTTCTTTAAATTGGTCAATTGTTATAACTAATTTTAAATTTTACTTACCAATACTGCTGGTCGGCTGCTCCCGCTGCTTTTCAGTGCTGTGGCGCTGAAAATTTCATTTCTGAAAAAATTTAATTAATTAAAGTTCGAAATTTTTACACTTTTTTGGCAATAACTCTAAATTTTTCTTCCAAATTCTGACGCAATTTTTTCGCCCCGCTCTCCCCTCGTCGCCCCGCGTCCAACGACGTATCGCTCGAGGGTGTAGACCCACCAAAAAACGAAAAAGTTGCTAACCTAACCTAACCTAAGGGACGGGACATAGACGGATTTCTATTGAAATCCACCTAAGCTCTGACAATTCGCATACATTTGGTTGTTCTGCGAATACAAAATTTCTTTAAATTGGTCAATTGTTATAACTAATTTTAAATTTTACTTACCAATACTGCTGGTCGGCTGCTCCCGCTGCTTTTCAGTGCTGTGGCGCTGAAAATTTCATTTCTGAAAAAATTTAATTAATTAAAGTTCGAAATTTTTACACTTTTTTGGCAATAACTCTAAATTTTTCTTCCAAATTCTGACGCAATTTTTTCGCCCCGCTCTCCCCTCGTCGCCCCGCGTCCAACGACGTATCGCTCGAGGGTGTAGACCCACCAAAAAACGAAAAAGTTGCTAACCTAACCTAACCTAAGGGACGGGACATAGACGGATTTCTATTGAAATCCACCTAAGCTCTGACAATTCGCATACATTTGGTTGTTCTGCGAATACAAAATTTCTTTAAATTGGTCAATTGTTATAACTAATTTTAAATTTTACTTACCAATACTGCTGGTCGGCTGCTCCCGCTGCTTTTCAGTGCTGTGGCGCTGAAAATTTCATTTCTGAAAAAATTTAATTAATTAAAGTTCGAAATTTTTACACTTTTTTGGCAATAACTCTAAATTTTTCTTCCAAATTCTGACGCAATTTTTTCGCCCCGCTCTCCCCTCGTCGCCCCGCGTCCAACGACGTATCGCTCGAGGGTGTAGACCCACCAAAAAACGAAAAAGTTGCTAACCTAACCTAACCTAAGGGACGGGACATAGACGGATTTCTATTGAAATCCACCTAAGCTCTGACAATTCGCATACATTTGGTTGTTCTGCGAATACAAAATTTCTTTAAATTGGTCAATTGTTATAACTAATTTTAAATTTTACTTACCAATACTGCTGGTCGGCTGCTCCCGCTGCTTTTCAGTGCTGTGGCGCTGAAAATTTCATTTCTGAAAAAATTTAATTAATTAAAGTTCGAAATTTTTACACTTTTTTGGCAATAACTCTAAATTTTTCTTCCAAATTCTGACGCAATTTTTTCGCCCCGCTCTCCCCTCGTCGCCCCGCGTCCAACGACGTATCGCTCGAGGGTGTAGACCCACCAAAAAACGAAAAAGTTGCTAACCTAACCTAACCTAAGGGACGGGACATAGACGGATTTCTATTGAAATCCACCTAAGCTCTGACAATTCGCATACATTTGGTTGTTCTGCGAATACAAAATTTCTTTAAATTGGTCAATTGTTATAACTAATTTTAAATTTTACTTACCAATACTGCTGGTCGGCTGCTCCCGCTGCTTTTCAGTGCTGTGGCGCTGAAAATTTCATTTCTGAAAAAATTTAATTAATTAAAGTTCGAAATTTTTACACTTTTTTGGCAATAACTCTAAATTTTTCTTCCAAATTCTGACGCAATTTTTTCGCCCCGCTCTCCCCTCGTCGCCCCGCGTCCAACGACGTATCGCTCGAGGGTGTAGACCCACCAAAAAACGAAAAAGTTGCTAACCTAACCTAACCTAAGGGACGGGACATAGACGGATTTCTATTGAAATCCACCTAAGCTCTGACAATTCGCATACATTTGGTTGTTCTGCGAATACAAAATTTCTTTAAATTGGTCAATTGTTATAACTAATTTTAAATTTTACTTACCAATACTGCTGGTCGGCTGCTCCCGCTGCTTTTCAGTGCTGTGGCGCTGAAAATTTCATTTCTGAAAAAATTTAATTAATTAAAGTTCGAAATTTTTACACTTTTTTGGCAATAACTCTAAATTTTTCTTCCAAATTCTGACGCAATTTTTTCGCCCCGCTCTCCCCTCGTCGCCCCGCGTCCAACGACGTATCGCTCGAGGGTGTAGACCCACCAAAAAACGAAAAAGTTGCTAACCTAACCTAACCTAAGGGACGGGACATAGACGGATTTCTATTGAAATCCACCTAAGCTCTGACAATTCGCATACATTTGGTTGTTCTGCGAATACAAAATTTCTTTAAATTGGTCAATTGTTATAACTAATTTTAAATTTTACTTACCAATACTGCTGGTCGGCTGCTCCCGCTGCTTTTCAGTGCTGTGGCGCTGAAAATTTCATTTCTGAAAAAATTTAATTAATTAAAGTTCGAAATTTTTACACTTTTTTGGCAATAACTCTAAATTTTTCTTCCAAATTCTGACGCAATTTTTTCGCCCCGCTCTCCCCTCGTCGCCCCGCGTCCAACGACGTATCGCTCGAGGGTGTAGACCCACCAAAAAACGAAAAAGTTGCTAACCTAACCTAACCTAAGGGACGGGACATAGACGGATTTCTATTGAAATCCACCTAAGCTCTGACAATTCGCATACATTTGGTTGTTCTGCGAATACAAAATTTCTTTAAATTGGTCAATTGTTATAACTAATTTTAAATTTTACTTACCAATACTGCTGGTCGGCTGCTCCCGCTGCTTTTCAGTGCTGTGGCGCTGAAAATTTCATTTCTGAAAAAATTTAATTAATTAAAGTTCGAAATTTTTACACTTTTTTGGCAATAACTCTAAATTTTTCTTCCAAATTCTGACGCAATTTTTTCGCCCCGCTCTCCCCTCGTCGCCCCGCGTCCAACGACGTATCGCTCGAGGGTGTAGACCCACCAAAAAAACGAAAAAGTTGCTAACCTAACCTAACCTAAGGGACGGGACATAGACGGATTTCTATTGAAATCCACCTAAGCTCTGACAATTCGCATACATTTGGTTGTTCTGCGAATACAAAATTTCTTTAAATTGGTCAATTGTTATAACTAATTTTAAATTTTACTTACCAATACTGCTGGTCGGCTGCTCCCGCTGCTTTTCAGTGCTGTGGCGCTGAAAATTTCATTTCTGAAAAAATTTAATTAATTAAAGTTCGAAATTTTTACACTTTTTTGGCAATAACTCTAAATTTTTCTTCCAAATTCTGACGCAATTTTTTCGCCCCGCTCTCCCCTCGTCGCCCCGCGTCCAACGACGTATCGCTCGAGGGTGTAGACCCACCAAAAAACGAAAAAGTTGCTAACCTAACCTAACCTAAGGGACGGGACATAGACGGATTTCTATTGAAATCCACCTAAGCTCTGACAATTCGCATACATTTGGTTGTTCTGCGAATACAAAATTTCTTTAAATTGGTCAATTGTTATAACTAATTTTAAATTTTACTTACCAATACTGCTGGTCGGCTGCTCCCGCTGCTTTTCAGTGCTGTGGCGCTGAAAATTTCATTTCTGAAAAAATTTAATTAATTAAAGTTCGAAATTTTTACACTTTTTTGGCAATAACTCTAAATTTTTCTTCCAAATTCTGACGCAATTTTTTCGCCCCGCTCTCCCCTCGTCGCCCCGCGTCCAACGACGTATCGCTCGAGGGTGTAGACCCACCAAAAAACGAAAAAGTTGCTAACCTAACCTAACCTAAGGGACGGGACATAGACGGATTTCTATTGAAATCCACCTAAGCTCTGACAATTCGCATACATTTGGTTGTTCTGCGAATACAAAATTTCTTTAAATTGGTCAATTGTTATAACTAATTTTAAATTTTACTTACCAATACTGCTGGTCGGCTGCTCCCGCTGCTTTTCAGTGCTGTGGCGCTGAAAATTTCATTTCTGAAAAAATTTAATTAATTAAAGTTCGAAATTTTTACACTTTTTTGGCAATAACTCTAAATTTTTCTTCCAAATTCTGACGCAATTTTTTCGCCCCGCTCTCCCCTCGTCGCCCCGCGTCCAACGACGTATCGCTCGAGGGTGTAGACCCACCAAAAAACGAAAAAGTTGCTAACCTAACCTAACCTAAGGGACGGGACATAGACGGATTTCTATTGAAATCCACCTAAGCTCTGACAATTCGCATACATTTGGTTGTTCTGCGAATACAAAATTTCTTTAAATTGGTCAATTGTTATAACTAATTTTAAATTTTACTTACCAATACTGCTGGTCGGCTGCTCCCGCTGCTTTTCAGTGCTGTGGCGCTGAAAATTTCATTTCTGAAAAAATTTAATTAATTAAAGTTCGAAATTTTTACACTTTTTTGGCAATAACTCTAAATTTTTCTTCCAAATTCTGACGCAATTTTTTCGCCCCGCTCTCCCCTCGTCGCCCCGCGTCCAACGACGTATCGCTCGAGGGTGTAGACCCACCAAAAAACGAAAAAGTTGCTAACCTAACCTAACCTAAGGGACGGGACATAGACGGATTTCTATTGAAATCCACCTAAGCTCTGACAATTCGCATACATTTGGTTGTTCTGCGAATACAAAATTTCTTTAAATTGGTCAATTGTTATAACTAATTTTAAATTTTACTTACCAATACTGCTGGTCGGCTGCTCCCGCTGCTTTTCAGTGCTGTGGCGCTGAAAATTTCATTTCTGAAAAAATTTAATTAATTAAAGTTCGAAATTTTTACACTTTTTTGGCAATAACTCTAAATTTTTCTTCCAAATTCTGACGCAATTTTTTCGCCCCGCTCTCCCCTCGTCGCCCCGCGTCCAACGACGTATCGCTCGAGGGTGTAGACCCACCAAAAAACGAAAAAGTTGCTAACCTAACCTAACCTAAGGGACGGGACATAGACGGATTTCTATTGAAATCCACCTAAGCTCTGACAATTCGCATACATTTGGTTGTTCTGCGAATACAAAATTTCTTTAAATTGGTCAATTGTTATAACTAATTTTAAATTTTACTTACCAATACTGCTGGTCGGCTGCTCCCGCTGCTTTTCAGTGCTGTGGCGCTGAAAATTTCATTTCTGAAAAAATTTAATTAATTAAAGTTCGAAATTTTTACACTTTTTTGGCAATAACTCTAAATTTTTCTTCCAAATTCTGACGCAATTTTTTCGCCCCGCTCTCCCCTCGTCGCCCCGCGTCCAACGACGTATCGCTCGAGGGTGTAGACCCACCAAAAAACGAAAAAGTTGCTAACCTAACCTAACCTAAGGGACGGGACATAGACGGATTTCTATTGAAATCCACCTAAGCTCTGACAATTCGCATACATTTGGTTGTTCTGCGAATACAAAATTTCTTTAAATTGGTCAATTGTTATAACTAATTTTAAATTTTACTTACCAATACTGCTGGTCGGCTGCTCCCGCTGCTTTTCAGTGCTGTGGCGCTGAAAATTTCATTTCTGAAAAAATTTAATTAATTAAAGTTCGAAATTTTTACACTTTTTTGGCAATAACTCTAAATTTTTCTTCCAAATTCTGACGCAATTTTTTCGCCCCGCTCTCCCCTCGTCGCCCCGCGTCCAACGACGTATCGCTCGAGGGTGTAGACCCACCAAAAAACGAAAAAGTTGCTAACCTAACCTAACCTAAGGGACGGGACATAGACGGATTTCTATTGAAATCCACCTAAGCTCTGACAATTCGCATACATTTGGTTGTTCTGCGAATACAAAATTTCTTTAAATTGGTCAATTGTTATAACTAATTTTAAATTTTACTTACCAATACTGCTGGTCGGCTGCTCCCGCTGCTTTTCAGTGCTGTGGCGCTGAAAATTTCATTTCTGAAAAAATTTAATTAATTAAAGTTCGAAATTTTTACACTTTTTTGGCAATAACTCTAAATTTTTCTTCCAAATTCTGACGCAATTTTTTCGCCCCGCTCTCCCCTCGTCGCCCCGCGTCCAACGACGTATCGCTCGAGGGTGTAGACCCACCAAAAAACGAAAAAGTTGCTAACCTAACCTAA
>CAJHVG010000069.1:0-10753 GCA_905147325.1 Notodonta dromedarius
GCAGCGGGAGCAGCCGACCAGCAGTATTGGTAAGTAAATTTAAAATTAGTTATAACAATTGACCAATTTAAAGGAATTTTGTATTCGCAGAACAACCAAATGTATGCGAATTGTCAGAGCTTAGGTGGATTTCAATAGAAATCCGTCTATGTCCCGTCCCTTAGGTTAGGTTAGGTTAGCAACTTTTTCGTTTTTTGGTGGGTCTACACCCTCGAGGCGATACGTCGTTGGACGCGGGGCGACGAGGGGAGAGCGGGGCGAAAAAATTGCGTCAGAATTTGGAAGAAAAATTTAGAGTTATTGCCAAAAAAGTGTAAAAATTTCGAACTTTAATTAATTTAAATTTTTTCAGAAATGAAATTTTCAGCGCCACAGCACTGAAAAGCAGCGGGAGCAGCCGACCAGCAGTATTGGTAAGTAAAATTTAAAATTAGTTATAACAATTGACCAATTTAAAGAAATTTTGTATTCGCAGAACAACCAAATGTATGCGAATTGTCAGAGCTTAGGTGGATTTCAATAGAAATCCGTCTATGTCCCGTCCCTTAGGTTAGGTTAGGTTAGCAACTTTTTCGTTTTTTGGTGGGTCTACACCCTCGAGCGATACGTCGTTGGACGCGGGGCGACGAGGGGAGAGCGGGGCGAAAAAATTGCGTCAGAATTTGGAAGAAAAATTTAGAGTTATTGCCAAAAAAGTGTAAAAATTTCGAACTTTAATTAATTAAATTTTTTCAGAAATGAAATTTTCAGCGCCACAGCACTGAAAAGCAGCGGGAGCAGCCGACCAGCAGTATTGGTAAGTAAAATTTAAAATTAGTTATAACAATTGACCAATTTAAAGAAATTTTGTATTCGCAGAACAACCAAATGTATGCGAATTGTCAGAGCTTAGGTGGATTTCAATAGAAATCCGTCTATGTCCCGTCCCTTAGGTTAGGTTAGGTTAGCAACTTTTTCGTTTTTTGGTGGGTCTACACCCTCGAGCGATACGTCGTTGGACGCGGGGCGACGAGGGGAGAGCGGGGCGAAAAAATTGCGTCAGAATTTGGAAGAAAAATTTAGAGTTATTGCCAAAAAAGTGTAAAAATTTCGAACTTTAATTAATTAAATTTTTTCAGAAATGAAATTTTCAGCGCCACAGCACTGAAAAGCAGCGGGAGCAGCCGACCAGCAGTATTGGTAAGTAAAATTTAAAATTAGTTATAACAATTGACCAATTTAAAGAAATTTTGTATTCGCAGAACAACCAAATGTATGCGAATTGTCAGAGCTTAGGTGGATTTCAATAGAAATCCGTCTATGTCCCGTCCCTTAGGTTAGGTTAGGTTAGCAACTTTTTCGTTTTTTGGTGGGTCTACACCCTCGAGCGATACGTCGTTGGACGCGGGGCGACGAGGGGAGAGCGGGGCGAAAAAATTGCGTCAGAATTTGGAAGAAAAATTTAGAGTTATTGCCAAAAAAGTGTAAAAATTTCGAACTTTAATTAATTAAATTTTTTCAGAAATGAAATTTTCAGCGCCACAGCACTGAAAAGCAGCGGGAGCAGCCGACCAGCAGTATTGGTAAGTAAAATTTAAAATTAGTTATAACAATTGACCAATTTAAAGAAATTTTGTATTCGCAGAACAACCAAATGTATGCGAATTGTCAGAGCTTAGGTGGATTTCAATAGAAATCCGTCTATGTCCCGTCCCTTAGGTTAGGTTAGGTTAGCAACTTTTTCGTTTTTTGGTGGGTCTACACCCTCGAGCGATACGTCGTTGGACGCGGGGCGACGAGGGGAGAGCGGGGCGAAAAAATTGCGTCAGAATTTGGAAGAAAAATTTAGAGTTATTGCCAAAAAAGTGTAAAAATTTCGAACTTTAATTAATTAAATTTTTTCAGAAATGAAATTTTCAGCGCCACAGCACTGAAAAGCAGCGGGAGCAGCCGACCAGCAGTATTGGTAAGTAAAATTTAAAATTAGTTATAACAATTGACCAATTTAAAGAAATTTTGTATTCGCAGAACAACCAAATGTATGCGAATTGTCAGAGCTTAGGTGGATTTCAATAGAAATCCGTCTATGTCCCGTCCCTTAGGTTAGGTTAGGTTAGCAACTTTTTCGTTTTTTGGTGGGTCTACACCCTCGAGCGATACGTCGTTGGACGCGGGGCGACGAGGGGAGAGCGGGGCGAAAAAATTGCGTCAGAATTTGGAAGAAAAATTTAGAGTTATTGCCAAAAAAGTGTAAAAATTTCGAACTTTAATTAATTAATTTTTTTCAGAAATGAAATTTTCAGCGCCACAGCACTGAAAAGCAGCGGGAGCAGCCGACCAGCAGTATTGGTAAGTAAAATTTAAAATTAGTTATAACAATTGACCAATTTAAAGAAATTTTGTATTCGCAGAACAACCAAATGTATGCGAATTGTCAGAGCTTAGGTGGATTTCAATAGAAATCCGTCTATGTCCCGTCCCTTAGGTTAGGTTAGGTTAGCAACTTTTTCGTTTTTTGGTGGGTCTACACCCTCGAGCGATACGTCGTTGGACGCGGGGCGACGAGGGGAGAGCGGGGCGAAAAAATTGCGTCAGAATTTGGAAGAAAAATTTAGAGTTATTGCCAAAAAAGTGTAAAAATTTCGAACTTTAATTAATTAAATTTTTTCAGAAATGAAATTTTCAGCGCCACAGCACTGAAAAGCAGCGGGAGCAGCCGACCAGCAGTATTGGTAAGTAAAATTTAAAATTAGTTATAACAATTGACCAATTTAAAGAAATTTTGTATTCGCAGAACAACCAAATGTATGCGAATTGTCAGAGCTTAGGTGGATTTCAATAGAAATCCGTCTATGTCCCGTCCCTTAGGTTAGGTTAGGTTAGCAACTTTTTCGTTTTTTGGTGGGTCTACACCCTCGAGCGATACGTCGTTGGACGCGGGGCGACGAGGGGAGAGCGGGGCGAAAAAATTGCGTCAGAATTTGGAAGAAAAATTTAGAGTTATTGCCAAAAAAGTGTAAAAATTTCGAACTTTAATTAATTAAATTTTTTCAGAAATGAAATTTTCAGCGCCACAGCACTGAAAAGCAGCGGGAGCAGCCGACCAGCAGTATTGGTAAGTAAAATTTAAAATTAGTTATAACAATTGACCAATTTAAAGAAATTTTGTATTCGCAGAACAACCAAATGTATGCGAATTGTCAGAGCTTAGGTGGATTTCAATAGAAATCCGTCTATGTCCCGTCCCTTAGGTTAGGTTAGGTTAGCAACTTTTTCGTTTTTTGGTGGGTCTACACCCTCGAGCGATACGTCGTTGGACGCGGGGCGACGAGGGGAGAGCGGGGCGAAAAAATTGCGTCAGAATTTGGAAGAAAAATTTAGAGTTATTGCCAAAAAAGTGTAAAAATTTCGAACTTTAATTAATTAAATTTTTTCAGAAATGAAATTTTCAGCGCCACAGCACTGAAAAGCAGCGGGAGCAGCCGACCAGCAGTATTGGTAAGTAAAATTTAAAATTAGTTATAACAATTGACCAATTTAAAGAAATTTTGTATTCGCAGAACAACCAAATGTATGCGAATTGTCAGAGCTTAGGTGGATTTCAATAGAAATCCGTCTATGTCCCGTCCCTTAGGTTAGGTTAGGTTAGCAACTTTTTCGTTTTTTGGTGGGTCTACACCCTCGAGCGATACGTCGTTGGACGCGGGGCGACGAGGGGAGAGCGGGGCGAAAAAATTGCGTCAGAATTTGGAAGAAAAATTTAGAGTTATTGCCAAAAAAGTGTAAAAATTTCGAACTTTAATTAATTAAATTTTTTCAGAAATGAAATTTTCAGCGCCACAGCACTGAAAAGCAGCGGGAGCAGCCGACCAGCAGTATTGGTAAGTAAAATTTAAAATTAGTTATAACAATTGACCAATTTAAAGAAATTTTGTATTCGCAGAACAACCAAATGTATGCGAATTGTCAGAGCTTAGGTGGATTTCAATAGAAATCCGTCTATGTCCCGTCCCTTAGGTTAGGTTAGGTTAGCAACTTTTTCGTTTTTTGGTGGGTCTACACCCTCGAGCGATACGTCGTTGGACGCGGGGCGACGAGGGGAGAGCGGGGCGAAAAAATTGCGTCAGAATTTGGAAGAAAAATTTAGAGTTATTGCCAAAAAAGTGTAAAAATTTCGAACTTTAATTAATTAAATTTTTTCAGAAATGAAATTTTCAGCGCCACAGCACTGAAAAGCAGCGGGAGCAGCCGACCAGCAGTATTGGTAAGTAAAATTTAAAATTAGTTATAACAATTGACCAATTTAAAGAAATTTTGTATTCGCAGAACAACCAAATGTATGCGAATTGTCAGAGCTTAGGTGGATTTCAATAGAAATCCGTCTATGTCCCGTCCCTTAGGTTAGGTTAGGTTAGCAACTTTTTCGTTTTTTGGTGGGTCTACACCCTCGAGCGATACGTCGTTGGACGCGGGGCGACGAGGGGAGAGCGGGGCGAAAAAATTGCGTCAGAATTTGGAAGAAAAATTTAGAGTTATTGCCAAAAAAGTGTAAAAATTTCGAACTTTAATTAATTAAATTTTTTCAGAAATGAAATTTTCAGCGCCACAGCACTGAAAAGCAGCGGGAGCAGCCGACCAGCAGTATTGGTAAGTAAAATTTAAAATTAGTTATAACAATTGACCAATTTAAAGAAATTTTGTATTCGCAGAACAACCAAATGTATGCGAATTGTCAGAGCTTAGGTGGATTTCAATAGAAATCCGTCTATGTCCCGTCCCTTAGGTTAGGTTAGGTTAGCAACTTTTTCGTTTTTTGGTGGGTCTACACCCTCGAGCGATACGTCGTTGGACGCGGGGCGACGAGGGGAGAGCGGGGCGAAAAAATTGCGTCAGAATTTGGAAGAAAAATTTAGAGTTATTGCCAAAAAAGTGTAAAAATTTCGAACTTTAATTAATTAAATTTTTTCAGAAATGAAATTTTCAGCGCCACAGCACTGAAAAGCAGCGGGAGCAGCCGACCAGCAGTATTGGTAAGTAAAATTTAAAATTAGTTATAACAATTGACCAATTTAAAGAAATTTTGTATTCGCAGAACAACCAAATGTATGCGAATTGTCAGAGCTTAGGTGGATTTCAATAGAAATCCGTCTATGTCCCGTCCCTTAGGTTAGGTTAGGTTAGCAACTTTTTCGTTTTTTGGTGGGTCTACACCCTCGAGCGATACGTCGTTGGACGCGGGGCGACGAGGGGAGAGCGGGGCGAAAAAATTGCGTCAGAATTTGGAAGAAAAATTTAGAGTTATTGCCAAAAAAGTGTAAAAATTTCGAACTTTAATTAATTAAATTTTTTCAGAAATGAAATTTTCAGCGCCACAGCACTGAAAAGCAGCGGGAGCAGCCGACCAGCAGTATTGGTAAGTAAAATTTAAAATTAGTTATAACAATTGACCAATTTAAAGAAATTTTGTATTCGCAGAACAACCAAATGTATGCGAATTGTCAGAGCTTAGGTGGATTTCAATAGAAATCCGTCTATGTCCCGTCCCTTAGGTTAGGTTAGGTTAGCAACTTTTTCGTTTTTTGGTGGGTCTACACCCTCGAGCGATACGTCGTTGGACGCGGGGCGACGAGGGGAGAGCGGGGCGAAAAAATTGCGTCAGAATTTGGAAGAAAAATTTAGAGTTATTGCCAAAAAAGTGTAAAAATTTCGAACTTTAATTAATTAAATTTTTTCAGAAATGAAATTTTCAGCGCCACAGCACTGAAAAGCAGCGGGAGCAGCCGACCAGCAGTATTGGTAAGTAAAATTTAAAATTAGTTATAACAATTGACCAATTTAAAGAAATTTTGTATTCGCAGAACAACCAAATGTATGCGAATTGTCAGAGCTTAGGTGGATTTCAATAGAAATCCGTCTATGTCCCGTCCCTTAGGTTAGGTTAGGTTAGCAACTTTTTCGTTTTTTGGTGGGTCTACACCCTCGAGCGATACGTCGTTGGACGCGGGGCGACGAGGGGAGAGCGGGGCGAAAAAATTGCGTCAGAATTTGGAAGAAAAATTTAGAGTTATTGCCAAAAAAGTGTAAAAATTTCGAACTTTAATTAATTAAATTTTTTCAGAAATGAAATTTTCAGCGCCACAGCACTGAAAAGCAGCGGGAGCAGCCGACCAGCAGTATTGGTAAGTAAAATTTAAAATTAGTTATAACAATTGACCAATTTAAAGAAATTTTGTATTCGCAGAACAACCAAATGTATGCGAATTGTCAGAGCTTAGGTGGATTTCAATAGAAATCCGTCTATGTCCCGTCCCTTAGGTTAGGTTAGGTTAGCAACTTTTTCGTTTTTTGGTGGGTCTACACCCTCGAGCGATACGTCGTTGGACGCGGGGCGACGAGGGGAGAGCGGGGCGAAAAAATTGCGTCAGAATTTGGAAGAAAAATTTAGAGTTATTGCCAAAAAAGTGTAAAAATTTCGAACTTTAATTAATTAAATTTTTTCAGAAATGAAATTTTCAGCGCCACAGCACTGAAAAGCAGCGGGAGCAGCCGACCAGCAGTATTGGTAAGTAAAATTTAAAATTAGTTATAACAATTGACCAATTTAAAGAAATTTTGTATTCGCAGAACAACCAAATGTATGCGAATTGTCAGAGCTTAGGTGGATTTCAATAGAAATCCGTCTATGTCCCGTCCCTTAGGTTAGGTTAGGTTAGCAACTTTTTCGTTTTTTGGTGGGTCTACACCCTCGAGCGATACGTCGTTGGACGCGGGGCGACGAGGGGAGAGCGGGGCGAAAAAATTGCGTCAGAATTTGGAAGAAAAATTTAGAGTTATTGCCAAAAAAGTGTAAAAATTTCGAACTTTAATTAATTAAATTTTTTCAGAAATGAAATTTTCAGCGCCACAGCACTGAAAAGCAGCGGGAGCAGCCGACCAGCAGTATTGGTAAGTAAAATTTAAAATTAGTTATAACAATTGACCAATTTAAAGAAATTTTGTATTCGCAGAACAACCAAATGTATGCGAATTGTCAGAGCTTAGGTGGATTTCAATAGAAATCCGTCTATGTCCCGTCCCTTAGGTTAGGTTAGGTTAGCAACTTTTTCGTTTTTTGGTGGGTCTACACCCTCGAGCGATACGTCGTTGGACGCGGGGCGACGAGGGGAGAGCGGGGCGAAAAAATTGCGTCAGAATTTGGAAGAAAAATTTAGAGTTATTGCCAAAAAAGTGTAAAAATTTCGAACTTTAATTAATTAAATTTTTTCAGAAATGAAATTTTCAGCGCCACAGCACTGAAAAGCAGCGGGAGCAGCCGACCAGCAGTATTGGTAAGTAAAATTTAAAATTAGTTATAACAATTGACCAATTTAAAGAAATTTTGTATTCGCAGAACAACCAAATGTATGCGAATTGTCAGAGCTTAGGTGGATTTCAATAGAAATCCGTCTATGTCCCGTCCCTTAGGTTAGGTTAGGTTAGCAACTTTTTCGTTTTTTGGTGGGTCTACACCCTCGAGCGATACGTCGTTGGACGCGGGGCGACGAGGGGAGAGCGGGGCGAAAAAATTGCGTCAGAATTTGGAAGAAAAATTTAGAGTTATTGCCAAAAAAGTGTAAAAATTTCGAACTTTAATTAATTAAATTTTTTCAGAAATGAAATTTTCAGCGCCACAGCACTGAAAAGCAGCGGGAGCAGCCGACCAGCAGTATTGGTAAGTAAAATTTAAAATTAGTTATAACAATTGACCAATTTAAAGAAATTTTGTATTCGCAGAACAACCAAATGTATGCGAATTGTCAGAGCTTAGGTGGATTTCAATAGAAATCCGTCTATGTCCCGTCCCTTAGGTTAGGTTAGGTTAGCAACTTTTTCGTTTTTTGGTGGGTCTACACCCTCGAGCGATACGTCGTTGGACGCGGGGCGACGAGGGGAGAGCGGGGCGAAAAAATTGCGTCAGAATTTGGAAGAAAAATTTAGAGTTATTGCCAAAAAAGTGTAAAAATTTCGAACTTTAATTAATTAAATTTTTTCAGAAATGAAATTTTCAGCGCCACAGCACTGAAAAGCAGCGGGAGCAGCCGACCAGCAGTATTGGTAAGTAAAATTTAAAATTAGTTATAACAATTGACCAATTTAAAGAAATTTTGTATTCGCAGAACAACCAAATGTATGCGAATTGTCAGAGCTTAGGTGGATTTCAATAGAAATCCGTCTATGTCCCGTCCCTTAGGTTAGGTTAGGTTAGCAACTTTTTCGTTTTTTGGTGGGTCTACACCCTCGAGCGATACGTCGTTGGACGCGGGGCGACGAGGGGAGAGCGGGGCGAAAAAATTGCGTCAGAATTTGGAAGAAAAATTTAGAGTTATTGCCAAAAAAGTGTAAAAATTTCGAACTTTAATTAATTAAATTTTTTCAGAAATGAAATTTTCAGCGCCACAGCACTGAAAAGCAGCGGGAGCAGCCGACCAGCAGTATTGGTAAGTAAAATTTAAAATTAGTTATAACAATTGACCAATTTAAAGAAATTTTGTATTCGCAGAACAACCAAATGTATGCGAATTGTCAGAGCTTAGGTGGATTTCAATAGAAATCCGTCTATGTCCCGTCCCTTAGGTTAGGTTAGGTTAGCAACTTTTTCGTTTTTTGGTGGGTCTACACCCTCGAGCGATACGTCGTTGGACGCGGGGCGACGAGGGGAGAGCGGGGCGAAAAAATTGCGTCAGAATTTGGAAGAAAAATTTAGAGTTATTGCCAAAAAAGTGTAAAAATTTCGAACTTTAATTAATTAAATTTTTTCAGAAATGAAATTTTCAGCGCCACAGCACTGAAAAGCAGCGGGAGCAGCCGACCAGCAGTATTGGTAAGTAAAATTTAAAATTAGTTATAACAATTGACCAATTTAAAGAAATTTTGTATTCGCAGAACAACCAAATGTATGCGAATTGTCAGAGCTTAGGTGGATTTCAATAGAAATCCGTCTATGTCCCGTCCCTTAGGTTAGGTTAGGTTAGCAACTTTTTCGTTTTTTGGTGGGTCTACACCCTCGAGCGATACGTCGTTGGACGCGGGGCGACGAGGGGAGAGCGGGGCGAAAAAATTGCGTCAGAATTTGGAAGAAAAATTTAGAGTTATTGCCAAAAAAGTGTAAAAATTTCGAACTTTAATTAATTAAATTTTTTCAGAAATGAAATTTTCAGCGCCACAGCACTGAAAAGCAGCGGGAGCAGCCGACCAGCAGTATTGGTAAGTAAAATTTAAAATTAGTTATAACAATTGACCAATTTAAAGAAATTTTGTATTCGCAGAACAACCAAATGTATGCGAATTGTCAGAGCTTAGGTGGATTTCAATAGAAATCCGTCTATGTCCCGTCCCTTAGGTTAGGTTAGGTTAGCAACTTTTTCGTTTTTTGGTGGGTCTACACCCTCGAGCGATACGTCGTTGGACGCGGGGCGACGAGGGGAGAGCGGGGCGAAAAAATTGCGTCAGAATTTGGAAGAAAAATTTAGAGTTATTGCCAAAAAAGTGTAAAAATTTCGAACTTTAATTAATTAAATTTTTTCAGAAATGAAATTTTCAGCGCCACAGCACTGAAAAGCAGCGGGAGCAGCCGACCAGCAGTATTGGTAAGTAAAATTTAAAATTAGTTATAACAATTGACCAATTTAAAGAAATTTTGTATTCGCAGAACAACCAAATGTATGCGAATTGTCAGAGCTTAGGTGGATTTCAATAGAAATCCGTCTATGTCCCGTCCCTTAGGTTAGGTTAGGTTAGCAACTTTTTCGTTTTTTGGTGGGTCTACACCCTCGAGCGATACGTCGTTGGACGCGGGGCGACGAGGGGAGAGCGGGGCGAAAAAATTGCGTCAGAATTTGGAAGAAAAATTTAGAGTTATTGCCAAAAAAGTGTAAAAATTTCGAACTTTAATTAATTAAATTTTTTCAGAAATGAAATTTTCAGCGCCACAGCACTGAAAAGCAGCGGGAGCAGCCGACCAGCAGTATTGGTAAGTAAAATTTAAAATTAGTTATAACAATTGACCAATTTAAAGAAATTTTGTATTCGCAGAACAACCAAATGTATGCGAATTGTCAGAGCTTAGGTGGATTTCAATAGAAATCCGTCTATGTCCCGTCCCTTAGGTTAGGTTAGGTTAGCAACTTTTTCGTTTTTTGGTGGGTCTACACCCTCGAGCGATACGTCGTTGGACGCGGGGCGACGAGGGGAGAGCGGGGCGAAAAAATTGCGTCAGAATTTGGAAGAAAAATTTAGAGTTATTGCCAAAAAAGTGTAAAAATTTCGAACTTTAATTAATTAAATTTTTTCAGAAATGAAATTTTCAGCGCCACAGCACTGAAAAGCAGCGGGAGCAGCCGACCAGCAGTATTGGTAAGTAAAATTTAAATTAGTTATAACAATTGACCAATTTAAAGAAATTTTGTATTCGCAGAACAACCAAATGTATGCGAATTGTCAGAGCTTAGGTGGATTTCAATAGAAATCCGTCTATGTCCCGTCCCTTAGGTTAGGTTAGGTTAGCAACTTTTTCGTTTTTTGGTGGGTCTACACCCTCGAGCGATACGTCGTTGGACGCGGGGCGACGAGGGGAGAGCGGGGCGAAAAAATTGCGTCAGAATTTGGAAGAAAAATTTAGAGTTATTGCCAAAAAAGTGTAAAAATTTCGAACTTTAATTAATTAAATTTTTTCAGAAATGAAATTTTCAGCGCCACAGCACTGAAAAGCAGCGGGAGCAGCCGACCAGCAGTATTG
>CAJHVG010000070.1:0-10471 GCA_905147325.1 Notodonta dromedarius
AAGTAAAATTTAAAAATAGTTATAACAATTGACCAATTTAAAGAAATTTTGTATTCGCAGAACAACCAAATGTATGCGAATTGTCAGAGCTTAGGTGGATTTCAATAGAAATCCGTCTATGTCCCGTCCCTTAGGTTAGGTTAGGTTAGCAACTTTTTCGTTTTTTAGTGGGTCTACACCCTCGAGCGATACGTCGTTGGACGCGGGGCGACGAGGGGAGAGCGGGGCGAAAAAATTGCGTCAGAATTTGGAAGAAAAATTTAGAGTTATTGCCAAAAAAGTGTAAAAATTTCGAACTTTAATTAATTATTTTTTTTTCAGAAATGAAATTTTCAGCGCCACAGCACTGAAAAGCAGCGGGAGCAGCCGACCAGCAGTATTGGTAAGTAAAATTTAAAAATAGTTATAACAATTGACCAATTTAAAGAAATTTTGTATTCGCAGAACAACCAAATGTATGCGAATTGTCAGAGCTTAGGTGGATTTCAATAGAAATCCGTCTATGTCCCGTCCCTTAGGTTAGGTTAGGTTAGCAACTTTTTCGTTTTTTAGTGGGTCTACACCCTCGAGCGATACGTCGTTGGACGCGGGGCGACGAGGGGAGAGCGGGGCGAAAAAATTGCGTCAGAATTTGGAAGAAAAATTTAGAGTTATTGCCAAAAAAGTGTAAAAATTTCGAACTTTAATTAATTATTTTTTTTTCAGAAATGAAATTTTCAGCGCCACAGCACTGAAAAGCAGCGGGAGCAGCCGACCAGCAGTATTGGTAAGTAAAATTTAAAAATAGTTATAACAATTGACCAATTTAAAGAAATTTTGTATTCGCAGAACAACCAAATGTATGCGAATTGTCAGAGCTTAGGTGGATTTCAATAGAAATCCGTCTATGTCCCGTCCCTTAGGTTAGGTTAGGTTAGCAACTTTTTCGTTTTTTAGTGGGTCTACACCCTCGAGCGATACGTCGTTGGACGCGGGGCGACGAGGGGAGAGCGGGGCGAAAAAATTGCGTCAGAATTTGGAAGAAAAATTTAGAGTTATTGCCAAAAAAGTGTAAAAATTTCGAACTTTAATTAATTATTTTTTTTTCAGAAATGAAATTTTCAGCGCCACAGCACTGAAAAGCAGCGGGAGCAGCCGACCAGCAGTATTGGTAAGTAAAATTTAAAAATAGTTATAACAATTGACCAATTTAAAGAAATTTTGTATTCGCAGAACAACCAAATGTATGCGAATTGTCAGAGCTTAGGTGGATTTCAATAGAAATCCGTCTATGTCCCGTCCCTTAGGTTAGGTTAGGTTAGCAACTTTTTCGTTTTTTAGTGGGTCTACACCCTCGAGCGATACGTCGTTGGACGCGGGGCGACGAGGGGAGAGCGGGGCGAAAAAATTGCGTCAGAATTTGGAAGAAAAATTTAGAGTTATTGCCAAAAAAGTGTAAAAATTTCGAACTTTAATTAATTATTTTTTTTTCAGAAATGAAATTTTCAGCGCCACAGCACTGAAAAGCAGCGGGAGCAGCCGACCAGCAGTATTGGTAAGTAAAATTTAAAAATAGTTATAACAATTGACCAATTTAAAGAAATTTTGTATTCGCAGAACAACCAAATGTATGCGAATTGTCAGAGCTTAGGTGGATTTCAATAGAAATCCGTCTATGTCCCGTCCCTTAGGTTAGGTTAGGTTAGCAACTTTTTCGTTTTTTAGTGGGTCTACACCCTCGAGCGATACGTCGTTGGACGCGGGGCGACGAGGGGAGAGCGGGGCGAAAAAATTGCGTCAGAATTTGGAAGAAAAATTTAGAGTTATTGCCAAAAAAGTGTAAAAATTTCGAACTTTAATTAATTATTTTTTTTTCAGAAATGAAATTTTCAGCGCCACAGCACTGAAAAGCAGCGGGAGCAGCCGACCAGCAGTATTGGTAAGTAAAATTTAAAAATAGTTATAACAATTGACCAATTTAAAGAAATTTTGTATTCGCAGAACAACCAAATGTATGCGAATTGTCAGAGCTTAGGTGGATTTCAATAGAAATCCGTCTATGTCCCGTCCCTTAGGTTAGGTTAGGTTAGCAACTTTTTCGTTTTTTAGTGGGTCTACACCCTCGAGCGATACGTCGTTGGACGCGGGGCGACGAGGGGAGAGCGGGGCGAAAAAATTGCGTCAGAATTTGGAAGAAAAATTTAGAGTTATTGCCAAAAAAGTGTAAAAATTTCGAACTTTAATTAATTATTTTTTTTTCAGAAATGAAATTTTCAGCGCCACAGCACTGAAAAGCAGCGGGAGCAGCCGACCAGCAGTATTGGTAAGTAAAATTTAAAAATAGTTATAACAATTGACCAATTTAAAGAAATTTTGTATTCGCAGAACAACCAAATGTATGCGAATTGTCAGAGCTTAGGTGGATTTCAATAGAAATCCGTCTATGTCCCGTCCCTTAGGTTAGGTTAGGTTAGCAACTTTTTCGTTTTTTAGTGGGTCTACACCCTCGAGCGATACGTCGTTGGACGCGGGGCGACGAGGGGAGAGCGGGGCGAAAAAATTGCGTCAGAATTTGGAAGAAAAATTTAGAGTTATTGCCAAAAAAGTGTAAAAATTTCGAACTTTAATTAATTATTTTTTTTTCAGAAATGAAATTTTCAGCGCCACAGCACTGAAAAGCAGCGGGAGCAGCCGACCAGCAGTATTGGTAAGTAAAATTTAAAAATAGTTATAACAATTGACCAATTTAAAGAAATTTTGTATTCGCAGAACAACCAAATGTATGCGAATTGTCAGAGCTTAGGTGGATTTCAATAGAAATCCGTCTATGTCCCGTCCCTTAGGTTAGGTTAGGTTAGCAACTTTTTCGTTTTTTAGTGGGTCTACACCCTCGAGCGATACGTCGTTGGACGCGGGGCGACGAGGGGAGAGCGGGGCGAAAAAATTGCGTCAGAATTTGGAAGAAAAATTTAGAGTTATTGCCAAAAAAGTGTAAAAATTTCGAACTTTAATTAATTATTTTTTTTTCAGAAATGAAATTTTCAGCGCCACAGCACTGAAAAGCAGCGGGAGCAGCCGACCAGCAGTATTGGTAAGTAAAATTTAAAAATAGTTATAACAATTGACCAATTTAAAGAAATTTTGTATTCGCAGAACAACCAAATGTATGCGAATTGTCAGAGCTTAGGTGGATTTCAATAGAAATCCGTCTATGTCCCGTCCCTTAGGTTAGGTTAGGTTAGCAACTTTTTCGTTTTTTAGTGGGTCTACACCCTCGAGCGATACGTCGTTGGACGCGGGGCGACGAGGGGAGAGCGGGGCGAAAAAATTGCGTCAGAATTTGGAAGAAAAATTTAGAGTTATTGCCAAAAAAGTGTAAAAATTTCGAACTTTAATTAATTATTTTTTTTTCAGAAATGAAATTTTCAGCGCCACAGCACTGAAAAGCAGCGGGAGCAGCCGACCAGCAGTATTGGTAAGTAAAATTTAAAAATAGTTATAACAATTGACCAATTTAAAGAAATTTTGTATTCGCAGAACAACCAAATGTATGCGAATTGTCAGAGCTTAGGTGGATTTCAATAGAAATCCGTCTATGTCCCGTCCCTTAGGTTAGGTTAGGTTAGCAACTTTTTCGTTTTTTAGTGGGTCTACACCCTCGAGCGATACGTCGTTGGACGCGGGGCGACGAGGGGAGAGCGGGGCGAAAAAATTGCGTCAGAATTTGGAAGAAAAATTTAGAGTTATTGCCAAAAAAGTGTAAAAATTTCGAACTTTAATTAATTATTTTTTTTTCAGAAATGAAATTTTCAGCGCCACAGCACTGAAAAGCAGCGGGAGCAGCCGACCAGCAGTATTGGTAAGTAAAATTTAAAAATAGTTATAACAATTGACCAATTTAAAGAAATTTTGTATTCGCAGAACAACCAAATGTATGCGAATTGTCAGAGCTTAGGTGGATTTCAATAGAAATCCGTCTATGTCCCGTCCCTTAGGTTAGGTTAGGTTAGCAACTTTTTCGTTTTTTAGTGGGTCTACACCCTCGAGCGATACGTCGTTGGACGCGGGGCGACGAGGGGAGAGCGGGGCGAAAAAATTGCGTCAGAATTTGGAAGAAAAATTTAGAGTTATTGCCAAAAAAGTGTAAAAATTTCGAACTTTAATTAATTATTTTTTTTTCAGAAATGAAATTTTCAGCGCCACAGCACTGAAAAGCAGCGGGAGCAGCCGACCAGCAGTATTGGTAAGTAAAATTTAAAAATAGTTATAACAATTGACCAATTTAAAGAAATTTTGTATTCGCAGAACAACCAAATGTATGCGAATTGTCAGAGCTTAGGTGGATTTCAATAGAAATCCGTCTATGTCCCGTCCCTTAGGTTAGGTTAGGTTAGCAACTTTTTCGTTTTTTAGTGGGTCTACACCCTCGAGCGATACGTCGTTGGACGCGGGGCGACGAGGGGAGAGCGGGGCGAAAAAATTGCGTCAGAATTTGGAAGAAAAATTTAGAGTTATTGCCAAAAAAGTGTAAAAATTTCGAACTTTAATTAATTATTTTTTTTTCAGAAATGAAATTTTCAGCGCCACAGCACTGAAAAGCAGCGGGAGCAGCCGACCAGCAGTATTGGTAAGTAAAATTTAAAAATAGTTATAACAATTGACCAATTTAAAGAAATTTTGTATTCGCAGAACAACCAAATGTATGCGAATTGTCAGAGCTTAGGTGGATTTCAATAGAAATCCGTCTATGTCCCGTCCCTTAGGTTAGGTTAGGTTAGCAACTTTTTCGTTTTTTAGTGGGTCTACACCCTCGAGCGATACGTCGTTGGACGCGGGGCGACGAGGGGAGAGCGGGGCGAAAAAATTGCGTCAGAATTTGGAAGAAAAATTTAGAGTTATTGCCAAAAAAGTGTAAAAATTTCGAACTTTAATTAATTATTTTTTTTTCAGAAATGAAATTTTCAGCGCCACAGCACTGAAAAGCAGCGGGAGCAGCCGACCAGCAGTATTGGTAAGTAAAATTTAAAAATAGTTATAACAATTGACCAATTTAAAGAAATTTTGTATTCGCAGAACAACCAAATGTATGCGAATTGTCAGAGCTTAGGTGGATTTCAATAGAAATCCGTCTATGTCCCGTCCCTTAGGTTAGGTTAGGTTAGCAACTTTTTCGTTTTTTAGTGGGTCTACACCCTCGAGCGATACGTCGTTGGACGCGGGGCGACGAGGGGAGAGCGGGGCGAAAAAATTGCGTCAGAATTTGGAAGAAAAATTTAGAGTTATTGCCAAAAAAGTGTAAAAATTTCGAACTTTAATTAATTATTTTTTTTTCAGAAATGAAATTTTCAGCGCCACAGCACTGAAAAGCAGCGGGAGCAGCCGACCAGCAGTATTGGTAAGTAAAATTTAAAAATAGTTATAACAATTGACCAATTTAAAGAAATTTTGTATTCGCAGAACAACCAAATGTATGCGAATTGTCAGAGCTTAGGTGGATTTCAATAGAAATCCGTCTATGTCCCGTCCCTTAGGTTAGGTTAGGTTAGCAACTTTTTCGTTTTTTAGTGGGTCTACACCCTCGAGCGATACGTCGTTGGACGCGGGGCGACGAGGGGAGAGCGGGGCGAAAAAATTGCGTCAGAATTTGGAAGAAAAATTTAGAGTTATTGCCAAAAAAGTGTAAAAATTTCGAACTTTAATTAATTATTTTTTTTTCAGAAATGAAATTTTCAGCGCCACAGCACTGAAAAGCAGCGGGAGCAGCCGACCAGCAGTATTGGTAAGTAAAATTTAAAAATAGTTATAACAATTGACCAATTTAAAGAAATTTTGTATTCGCAGAACAACCAAATGTATGCGAATTGTCAGAGCTTAGGTGGATTTCAATAGAAATCCGTCTATGTCCCGTCCCTTAGGTTAGGTTAGGTTAGCAACTTTTTCGTTTTTTAGTGGGTCTACACCCTCGAGCGATACGTCGTTGGACGCGGGGCGACGAGGGGAGAGCGGGGCGAAAAAATTGCGTCAGAATTTGGAAGAAAAATTTAGAGTTATTGCCAAAAAAGTGTAAAAATTTCGAACTTTAATTAATTATTTTTTTTTCAGAAATGAAATTTTCAGCGCCACAGCACTGAAAAGCAGCGGGAGCAGCCGACCAGCAGTATTGGTAAGTAAAATTTAAAAATAGTTATAACAATTGACCAATTTAAAGAAATTTTGTATTCGCAGAACAACCAAATGTATGCGAATTGTCAGAGCTTAGGTGGATTTCAATAGAAATCCGTCTATGTCCCGTCCCTTAGGTTAGGTTAGGTTAGCAACTTTTTCGTTTTTTAGTGGGTCTACACCCTCGAGCGATACGTCGTTGGACGCGGGGCGACGAGGGGAGAGCGGGGCGAAAAAATTGCGTCAGAATTTGGAAGAAAAATTTAGAGTTATTGCCAAAAAAGTGTAAAAATTTCGAACTTTAATTAATTATTTTTTTTTCAGAAATGAAATTTTCAGCGCCACAGCACTGAAAAGCAGCGGGAGCAGCCGACCAGCAGTATTGGTAAGTAAAATTTAAAAATAGTTATAACAATTGACCAATTTAAAGAAATTTTGTATTCGCAGAACAACCAAATGTATGCGAATTGTCAGAGCTTAGGTGGATTTCAATAGAAATCCGTCTATGTCCCGTCCCTTAGGTTAGGTTAGGTTAGCAACTTTTTCGTTTTTTAGTGGGTCTACACCCTCGAGCGATACGTCGTTGGACGCGGGGCGACGAGGGGAGAGCGGGGCGAAAAAATTGCGTCAGAATTTGGAAGAAAAATTTAGAGTTATTGCCAAAAAAGTGTAAAAATTTCGAACTTTAATTAATTATTTTTTTTTCAGAAATGAAATTTTCAGCGCCACAGCACTGAAAAGCAGCGGGAGCAGCCGACCAGCAGTATTGGTAAGTAAAATTTAAAAATAGTTATAACAATTGACCAATTTAAAGAAATTTTGTATTCGCAGAACAACCAAATGTATGCGAATTGTCAGAGCTTAGGTGGATTTCAATAGAAATCCGTCTATGTCCCGTCCCTTAGGTTAGGTTAGGTTAGCAACTTTTTCGTTTTTTAGTGGGTCTACACCCTCGAGCGATACGTCGTTGGACGCGGGGCGACGAGGGGAGAGCGGGGCGAAAAAATTGCGTCAGAATTTGGAAGAAAAATTTAGAGTTATTGCCAAAAAAGTGTAAAAATTTCGAACTTTAATTAATTATTTTTTTTTCAGAAATGAAATTTTCAGCGCCACAGCACTGAAAAGCAGCGGGAGCAGCCGACCAGCAGTATTGGTAAGTAAAATTTAAAAATAGTTATAACAATTGACCAATTTAAAGAAATTTTGTATTCGCAGAACAACCAAATGTATGCGAATTGTCAGAGCTTAGGTGGATTTCAATAGAAATCCGTCTATGTCCCGTCCCTTAGGTTAGGTTAGGTTAGCAACTTTTTCGTTTTTTAGTGGGTCTACACCCTCGAGCGATACGTCGTTGGACGCGGGGCGACGAGGGGAGAGCGGGGCGAAAAAATTGCGTCAGAATTTGGAAGAAAAATTTAGAGTTATTGCCAAAAAAGTGTAAAAATTTCGAACTTTAATTAATTATTTTTTTTTCAGAAATGAAATTTTCAGCGCCACAGCACTGAAAAGCAGCGGGAGCAGCCGACCAGCAGTATTGGTAAGTAAAATTTAAAAATAGTTATAACAATTGACCAATTTAAAGAAATTTTGTATTCGCAGAACAACCAAATGTATGCGAATTGTCAGAGCTTAGGTGGATTTCAATAGAAATCCGTCTATGTCCCGTCCCTTAGGTTAGGTTAGGTTAGCAACTTTTTCGTTTTTTAGTGGGTCTACACCCTCGAGCGATACGTCGTTGGACGCGGGGCGACGAGGGGAGAGCGGGGCGAAAAAATTGCGTCAGAATTTGGAAGAAAAATTTAGAGTTATTGCCAAAAAAGTGTAAAAATTTCGAACTTTAATTAATTATTTTTTTTTCAGAAATGAAATTTTCAGCGCCACAGCACTGAAAAGCAGCGGGAGCAGCCGACCAGCAGTATTGGTAAGTAAAATTTAAAAATAGTTATAACAATTGACCAATTTAAAGAAATTTTGTATTCGCAGAACAACCAAATGTATGCGAATTGTCAGAGCTTAGGTGGATTTCAATAGAAATCCGTCTATGTCCCGTCCCTTAGGTTAGGTTAGGTTAGCAACTTTTTCGTTTTTTAGTGGGTCTACACCCTCGAGCGATACGTCGTTGGACGCGGGGCGACGAGGGGAGAGCGGGGCGAAAAAATTGCGTCAGAATTTGGAAGAAAAATTTAGAGTTATTGCCAAAAAAGTGTAAAAATTTCGAACTTTAATTAATTATTTTTTTTTCAGAAATGAAATTTTCAGCGCCACAGCACTGAAAAGCAGCGGGAGCAGCCGACCAGCAGTATTGGTAAGTAAAATTTAAAAATAGTTATAACAATTGACCAATTTAAAGAAATTTTGTATTCGCAGAACAACCAAATGTATGCGAATTGTCAGAGCTTAGGTGGATTTCAATAGAAATCCGTCTATGTCCCGTCCCTTAGGTTAGGTTAGGTTAGCAACTTTTTCGTTTTTTAGTGGGTCTACACCCTCGAGCGATACGTCGTTGGACGCGGGGCGACGAGGGGAGAGCGGGGCGAAAAAATTGCGTCAGAATTTGGAAGAAAAATTTAGAGTTATTGCCAAAAAAGTGTAAAAATTTCGAACTTTAATTAATTATTTTTTTTTCAGAAATGAAATTTTCAGCGCCACAGCACTGAAAAGCAGCGGGAGCAGCCGACCAGCAGTATTGGTAAGTAAAATTTAAAAATAGTTATAACAATTGACCAATTTAAAGAAATTTTGTATTCGCAGAACAACCAAATGTATGCGAATTGTCAGAGCTTAGGTGGATTTCAATAGAAATCCGTCTATGTCCCGTCCCTTAGGTTAGGTTAGGTTAGCAACTTTTTCGTTTTTTAGTGGGTCTACACCCTCGAGCGATACGTCGTTGGACGCGGGGCGACGAGGGGAGAGCGGGGCGAAAAAATTGCGTCAGAATTTGGAAGAAAAATTTAGAGTTATTGCCAAAAAAGTGTAAAAATTTCGAACTTTAATTAATTATTTTTTTTTCAGAAATGAAATTTTCAGCGCCACAGCACTGAAAAGCAGCGGGAGCAGCCGACCAGCAGTATTGGTAAGTAAAATTTAAAAATAGTTATAACAATTGACCAATTTAAAGAAATTTTGTATTCGCAGAACAACCAAATGTATGCGAATTGTCAGAGCTTAGGTGGATTTCAATAGAAATCCGTCTATGTCCCGTCCCTTAGGTTAGGTTAGGTTAGCAACTTTTTCGTTTTTTAGTGGGTCTACACCCTCGAGCGATACGTCGTTGGACGCGGGGCGACGAGGGGAGAGCGGGGCGAAAAAATTGCGTCAGAATTTGGAAGAAAAATTTAGAGTTATTGCCAAAAAAGTGTAAAAATTTCGAACTTTAATTAATTATTTTTTTTTCAGAAATGAAATTTTCAGCGCCACAGCACTGAAAAGCAGCGGGAGCAGCCGACCAGCAGTATTGGTAAGTAAAATTTAAAAATAGTTATAACAATTGACCAATTTAAAGAAATTTTGTATTCGCAGAACAACCAAATGTATGCGAATTGTCAGAGCTTAGGTGGATTTCAATAGAAATCCGTCTATGTCCCGTCCCTTAGGTTAGGTTAGGTTAGCAACTTTTTCGTTTTTTAGTGGGTCTACACCCTCGAGCGATACGTCGTTGGACGCGGGGCGACGAGGGGAGAGCGGGGCGAAAAAATTGCGTCAGAATTTGGAAGAAAAATTTAGAGTTATTGCCAAAAAAGTGTAAAAATTTCGAACTTTAATTAATTATTTTTTTTTCAGAAATGAAATTTTCAGCGCCACAGCACTGAAAAGCAGCGGGAGCAGCCGACCAGCAGTATTGGTAAGTAAAATTTAAAAATAGTTATAACAATTGACCAATTTAAAGAAATTTTGTATTCGCAGAACAACCAAATGTATGCGAATTGTCAGAGCTTAGGTGGATTTCAATAGAAATCCGTCTATGTCCCGTCCCTTAGGTTAGGTTAGGTTAGCAACTTTTTCGTTTTTTAGTGGGTCTACACCCTCGAGCGATACGTCGTTGGACGCGGGGCGACGAGGGGAGAGCGGGGCGAAAAAATTGCGTCAGAATTTGGAAGAAAAATTTAGAGTTATTGCCAAAAAAGTGTAAAAATTTCGAACTTTAATTAATTATTTTTTTTTCAGAAATGAAATTTTCAGCGCCACAGCACTGAAAAGCAGCGGGAGCAGCCGACCAGCAGTATTGGTAAGTAAAATTTAAAAATAGTTATAACAATTGACCAATTTAAAGAAATTTTGTATTCGCAGAACAACCAAATGTATGCGAATTGTCAGAGCTTAGGTGGATTTC
>CAJHVG010000074.1:0-30000 GCA_905147325.1 Notodonta dromedarius
CCTTAGGTTAGGTTAGGTTAGCAACTTTTTCGTTTTTTGGTGGGTCTACACCCTCGAGCGATACGTCGTTGGACGCGGGGCGACGAGGGGAGAGCGGGGCGAAAAAATTGCGTCAGAATTTGGAAGAAAAATTTAGAGTTATTGCCAAAAAAGTGTAAAAATTTCGAACTTTAATTAATTAAATTTTTTCAGAAATGAAATTTTCAGCGCCACAGCACTGAAAAGCAGCGGGAGCAGCCGACCAGCAGTATTGGTAAGTAAAATTTAAAATTAGTTATAACAATTGACCAATTTAAAGAAATTTTGTATTCGCAGAACAACCAAATGTATGCGAATTGTCAGAGCTTAGGTGGATTTCAATAGAAATCCGTCTATGTCCCGTCCCTTAGGTTAGGTTAGGTTAGCAACTTTTTCGTTTTTTGGTGGGTCTACACCCTCGAGCGATACGTCGTTGGACGCGGGGCGACGAGGGGAGAGCGGGGCGAAAAAATTGCGTCAGAATTTGGAAGAAAAATTTAGAGTTATTGCCAAAAAAGTGTAAAAATTTCGAACTTTAATTAATTAAATTTTTTCAGAAATGAAATTTTCAGCGCCACAGCACTGAAAAGCAGCGGGAGCAGCCGACCAGCAGTATTGGTAAGTAAAATTTAAAATTAGTTATAACAATTGACCAATTTAAAGAAATTTTGTATTCGCAGAACAACCAAATGTATGCGAATTGTCAGAGCTTAGGTGGATTTCAATAGAAATCCGTCTATGTCCCGTCCCTTAGGTTAGCAACTTTTTCGTTTTTTGGTGGGTCTACACCCTCGAGCGATACGTCGTTGGACGCGGGGCGACGAGGGGAGAGCGGGGCGAAAAAATTGCGTCAGAATTTGGAAGAAAAATTTAGAGTTATTGCCAAAAAAGTGTAAAAATTTCGAACTTTAATTAATTAAATTTTTTCAGAAATGAAATTTTCAGCGCCACAGCACTGAAAAGCAGCGGGAGCAGCCGACCAGCAGTATTGGTAAGTAAAATTTAAAATTAGTTATAACAATTGACCAATTTAAAGAAATTTTGTATTCGCAGAACAACCAAATGTATGCGAATTGTCAGAGCTTAGGTGGATTTCAATAGAAATCCGTCTATGTCCCGTCCCTTAGGTTAGGTTAGGTTAGCAACTTTTTCGTTTTTTGGTGGGTCTACACCCTCGAGCGATACGTCGTTGGACGCGGGGCGACGAGGGGAGAGCGGGGCGAAAAAATTGCGTCAGAATTTGGAAGAAAAATTTAGAGTTATTGCCAAAAAAGTGTAAAAATTTCGAACTTTAATTAATTAAATTTTTTCAGAAATGAAATTTTCAGCGCCACAGCACTGAAAAGCAGCGGGAGCAGCCGACCAGCAGTATTGGTAAGTAAAATTTAAAATTAGTTATAACAATTGACCAATTTAAAGAAATTTTGTATTCGCAGAACAACCAAATGTATGCGAATTGTCAGAGCTTAGGTGGATTTCAATAGAAATCCGTCTATGTCCCGTCCCTTAGGTTAGGTTAGGTTAGCAACTTTTTCGTTTTTTGGTGGGTCTACACCCTCGAGCGATACGTCGTTGGACGCGGGGCGACGAGGGGAGAGCGGGGCGAAAAAATTGCGTCAGAATTTGGAAGAAAAATTTAGAGTTATTGCCAAAAAAGTGTAAAAATTTCGAACTTTAATTAATTAAATTTTTTCAGAAATGAAATTTTCAGCGCCACAGCACTGAAAAGCAGCGGGAGCAGCCGACCAGCAGTATTGGTAAGTAAAATTTAAAATTAGTTATAACAATTGACCAATTTAAAGAAATTTTGTATTCGCAGAACAACCAAATGTATGCGAATTGTCAGAGCTTAGGTGGATTTCAATAGAAATCCGTCTATGTCCCGTCCCTTAGGTTAGGTTAGGTTAGCAACTTTTTCGTTTTTTGGTGGGTCTACACCCTCGAGCGATACGTCGTTGGACGCGGGGCGACGAGGGGAGAGCGGGGCGAAAAAATTGCGTCAGAATTTGGAAGAAAAATTTAGAGTTATTGCCAAAAAAGTGTAAAAATTTCGAACTTTAATTAATTAAATTTTTTCAGAAATGAAATTTTCAGCGCCACAGCACTGAAAAGCAGCGGGAGCAGCCGACCAGCAGTATTGGTAAGTAAAATTTAAAATTAGTTATAACAATTGACCAATTTAAAGAAATTTTGTATTCGCAGAACAACCAAATGTATGCGAATTGTCAGAGCTTAGGTGGATTTCAATAGAAATCCGTCTATGTCCCGTCCCTTAGGTTAGCAACTTTTTCGTTTTTTGGTGGGTCTACACCCTCGAGCGATACGTCGTTGGACGCGGGGCGACGAGGGGAGAGCGGGGCGAAAAAATTGCGTCAGAATTTGGAAGAAAAATTTAGAGTTATTGCCAAAAAAGTGTAAAAATTTCGAACTTTAATTAATTAAATTTTTTCAGAAATGAAATTTTCAGCGCCACAGCACTGAAAAGCAGCGGGAGCAGCCGACCAGCAGTATTGGTAAGTAAAATTTAAAATTAGTTATAACAATTGACCAATTTAAAGAAATTTTGTATTCGCAGAACAACCAAATGTATGCGAATTGTCAGAGCTTAGGTGGATTTCAATAGAAATCCGTCTATGTCCCGTCCCTTAGGTTAGGTTAGGTTAGCAACTTTTTCGTTTTTTGGTGGGTCTACACCCTCGAGCGATACGTCGTTGGACGCGGGGCGACGAGGGGAGAGCGGGGCGAAAAAATTGCGTCAGAATTTGGAAGAAAAATTTAGAGTTATTGCCAAAAAAGTGTAAAAATTTCGAACTTTAATTAATTAAATTTTTTCAGAAATGAAATTTTCAGCGCCACAGCACTGAAAAGCAGCGGGAGCAGCCGACCAGCAGTATTGGTAAGTAAAATTTAAAATTAGTTATAACAATTGACCAATTTAAAGAAATTTTGTATTCGCAGAACAACCAAATGTATGCGAATTGTCAGAGCTTAGGTGGATTTCAATAGAAATCCGTCTATGTCCCGTCCCTTAGGTTAGGTTAGGTTAGCAACTTTTTCGTTTTTTGGTGGGTCTACACCCTCGAGCGATACGTCGTTGGACGCGGGGCGACGAGGGGAGAGCGGGGCGAAAAAATTGCGTCAGAATTTGGAAGAAAAATTTAGAGTTATTGCCAAAAAAGTGTAAAAATTTCGAACTTTAATTAATTAAATTTTTTCAGAAATGAAATTTTCAGCGCCACAGCACTGAAAAGCAGCGGGAGCAGCCGACCAGCAGTATTGGTAAGTAAAATTTAAAAATAGTTATAACAATTGACCAATTTAAAGAAATTTTGTATTCGCAGAACAACCAAATGTATGCGAATTGTCAGAGCTTAGGTGGATTTCAATAGAAATCCGTCTATGTCCCGTCCCTTAGGTTAGGTTAGGTTAGCAACTTTTTCGTTTTTTGGTGGGTCTACACCCTCGAGCGATACGTCGTTGGACGCGGGGCGACGAGGGGAGAGCGGGGCGAAAAAATTGCGTCAGAATTTGGAAGAAAAATTTAGAGTTATTGCCAAAAAAGTGTAAAAATTTCGAACTTTAATTAATTAAATTTTTTCAGAAATGAAATTTTCAGCGCCACAGCACTGAAAAGCAGCGGGAGCAGCCGACCAGCAGTATTGGTAAGTAAAATTTAAAATTAGTTATAACAATTGACCAATTTAAAGAAATTTTGTATTCGCAGAACAACCAAATGTATGCGAATTGTCAGAGCTTAGGTGGATTTCAATAGAAATCCGTCTATGTCCCGTCCCTTAGGTTAGCAACTTTTTCGTTTTTTGGTGGGTCTACACCCTCGAGCGATACGTCGTTGGACGCGGGGCGACGAGGGGAGAGCGGGGCGAAAAAATTGCGTCAGAATTTGGAAGAAAAATTTAGAGTTATTGCCAAAAAAGTGTAAAAATTTCGAACTTTAATTAATTAAATTTTTTCAGAAATGAAATTTTCAGCGCCACAGCACTGAAAAGCAGCGGGAGCAGCCGACCAGCAGTATTGGTAAGTAAAATTTAAAATTAGTTATAACAATTGACCAATTTAAAGAAATTTTGTATTCGCAGAACAACCAAATGTATGCGAATTGTCAGAGCTTAGGTGGATTTCAATAGAAATCCGTCTATGTCCCGTCCCTTAGGTTAGGTTAGGTTAGCAACTTTTTCGTTTTTTGGTGGGTCTACACCCTCGAGCGATACGTCGTTGGACGCGGGGCGACGAGGGGAGAGCGGGGCGAAAAAATTGCGTCAGAATTTGGAAGAAAAATTTAGAGTTATTGCCAAAAAAGTGTAAAAATTTCGAACTTTAATTAATTAAATTTTTTCAGAAATGAAATTTTCAGCGCCACAGCACTGAAAAGCAGCGGGAGCAGCCGACCAGCAGTATTGGTAAGTAAAATTTAAAATTAGTTATAACAATTGACCAATTTAAAGAAATTTTGTATTCGCAGAACAACCAAATGTATGCGAATTGTCAGAGCTTAGGTGGATTTCAATAGAAATCCGTCTATGTCCCGTCCCTTAGGTTAGGTTAGGTTAGCAACTTTTTCGTTTTTTGGTGGGTCTACACCCTCGAGCGATACGTCGTTGGACGCGGGGCGACGAGGGGAGAGCGGGGCGAAAAAATTGCGTCAGAATTTGGAAGAAAAATTTAGAGTTATTGCCAAAAAAGTGTAAAAATTTCGAACTTTAATTAATTAAATTTTTTCAGAAATGAAATTTTCAGCGCCACAGCACTGAAAAGCAGCGGGAGCAGCCGACCAGCAGTATTGGTAAGTAAAATTTAAAATTAGTTATAACAATTGACCAATTTAAAGAAATTTTGTATTCGCAGAACAACCAAATGTATGCGAATTGTCAGAGCTTAGGTGGATTTCAATAGAAATCCGTCTATGTCCCGTCCCTTAGGTTAGCAACTTTTTCGTTTTTTGGTGGGTCTACACCCTCGAGCGATACGTCGTTGGACGCGGGGCGACGAGGGGAGAGCGGGGCGAAAAAATTGCGTCAGAATTTGGAAGAAAAATTTAGAGTTATTGCCAAAAAAGTGTAAAAATTTCGAACTTTAATTAATTAAATTTTTTCAGAAATGAAATTTTCAGCGCCACAGCACTGAAAAGCAGCGGGAGCAGCCGACCAGCAGTATTGGTAAGTAAAATTTAAAATTAGTTATAACAATTGACCAATTTAAAGAAATTTTGTATTCGCAGAACAACCAAATGTATGCGAATTGTCAGAGCTTAGGTGGATTTCAATAGAAATCCGTCTATGTCCCGTCCCTTAGGTTAGTAAGTTTTTCGTTTTTTGGTGGGTCTACACCCTCGAGCGATACGTCGTTGGACGCGGGGCGACGAGGGGAGAGCGGGGCGAAAAAATTGCGTCAGAATTTGGAAGAAAAATTTAGAGTTATTGCCAAAAAAGTGTAAAAATTTCGAACTTTAATTAATTAAATTTTTTCAGAAATGAAATTTTCAGCGCCACAGCACTGAAAAGCAGCGGGAGCAGCCGACCAGCAGTATTGGTAAGTAAAATTTAAAAATAGTTATAACAATTGACCAATTTAAAGAAATTTTGTATTCGCAGAACAACCAAATGTATGCGAATTGTCAGAGCTTAGGTGGATTTCAATAGAAATCCGTCTATGTCCCGTCCCTTAGGTTAGGTTAGGTTAGCAACTTTTTCGTTTTTTGGTGGGTCTACACCCTCGAGCGATACGTCGTTGGACGCGGGGCGACGAGGGGAGAGCGGGGCGAAAAAATTGCGTCAGAATTTGGAAGAAAAATTTAGAGTTATTGCCAAAAAAGTGTAAAAATTTCGAACTTTAATTAATTAAATTTTTTCAGAAATGAAATTTTCAGCGCCACAGCACTGAAAAGCAGCGGGAGCAGCCGACCAGCAGTATTGGTAAGTAAAATTTAAAATTAGTTATAACAATTGACCAATTTAAAGAAATTTTGTATTCGCAGAACAACCAAATGTATGCGAATTGTCAGAGCTTAGGTGGATTTCAATAGAAATCCGTCTATGTCCCGTCCCTTAGGTTAGGTTAGGTTAGCAACTTTTTCGTTTTTTGGTGGGTCTACACCCTCGAGCGATACGTCGTTGGACGCGGGGCGACGAGGGGAGAGCGGGGCGAAAAAATTGCGTCAGAATTTGGAAGAAAAATTTAGAGTTATTGCCAAAAAAGTGTAAAAATTTCGAACTTTAATTAATTAAATTTTTTCAGAAATGAAATTTTCAGCGCCACAGCACTGAAAAGCAGCGGGAGCAGCCGACCAGCAGTATTGGTAAGTAAAATTTAAAATTAGTTATAACAATTGACCAATTTAAAGTAATTTTGTATTCGCAGAACAACCAAATGTATGCGAATTGTCAGAGCTTAGGTGGATTTCAATAGAAATCCGTCTATGTCCCGTCCCTTAGGTTAGCAACTTTTTCGTTTTTTGGTGGGTCTACACCCTCGAGCGATACGTCGTTGGACGCGGGGCGACGAGGGGAGAGCGGGGCGAAAAAATTGCGTCAGAATTTGGAAGAAAAATTTAGAGTTATTGCCAAAAAAGTGTAAAAATTTCGAACTTTAATTAATTAAATTTTTTCAGAAATGAAATTTTCAGCGCCACAGCACTGAAAAGCAGCGGGAGCAGCCGACCAGCAGTATTGGTAAGTAAAATTTAAAATTAGTTATAACAATTGACCAATTTAAAGAAATTTTGTATTCGCAGAACAACCAAATGTATGCGAATTGTCAGAGCTTAGGTGGATTTCAATAGAAATCCGTCTATGTCCCGTCCCTTAGGTTAGCAACTTTTTCGTTTTTTGGTGGGTCTACACCCTCGAGCGATACGTCGTTGGACGCGGGGCGACGAGGGGAGAGCGGGGCGAAAAAATTGCGTCAGAATTTGGAAGAAAAATTTAGAGTTATTGCCAAAAAAGTGTAAAAATTTCGAACTTTAATTAATTAAATTTTTTCAGAAATGAAATTTTCAGCGCCACAGCACTGAAAAGCAGCGGGAGCAGCCGACCAGCAGTATTGGTAAGTAAAATTTAAAATTAGTTATAACAATTGACCAATTTAAAGTAATTTTGTATTCGCAGAACAACCAAATGTATGCGAATTGTCAGAGCTTAGGTGGATTTCAATAGAAATCCGTCTATGTCCCGTCCCTTAGGTTAGCAACTTTTTCGTTTTTTGGTGGGTCTACACCCTCGAGCGATACGTCGTTGGACGCGGGGCGACGAGGGGAGAGCGGGGCGAAAAAATTGCGTCAGAATTTGGAAGAAAAATTTAGAGTTATTGCCAAAAAAGTGTAAAAATTTCGAACTTTAATTAATTAAATTTTTTCAGAAATGAAATTTTCAGCGCCACAGCACTGAAAAGCAGCGGGAGCAGCCGACCAGCAGTATTGGTAAGTAAAATTTAAAATTAGTTATAACAATTGACCAATTTAAAGAAATTTTGTATTCGCAGAACAACCAAATGTATGCGAATTGTCAGAGCTTAGGTGGATTTCAATAGAAATCCGTCTATGTCCCGTCCCTTAGGTTAGCAACTTTTTCGTTTTTTGGTGGGTCTACACCCTCGAGCGATACGTCGTTGGACGCGGGGCGACGAGGGGAGAGCGGGGCGAAAAAATTGCGTCAGAATTTGGAAGAAAAATTTAGAGTTATTGCCAAAAAAGTGTAAAAATTTCGAACTTTAATTAATTAAATTTTTTCAGAAATGAAATTTTCAGCGCCACAGCACTGAAAAGCAGCGGGAGCAGCCGACCAGCAGTATTGGTAAGTAAAATTTAAAATTAGTTATAACAATTGACCAATTTAAAGAAATTTTGTATTCGCAGAACAACCAAATGTATGCGAATTGTCAGAGCTTAGGTGGATTTCAATAGAAATCCGTCTATGTCCCGTCCCTTAGGTTAGGTTAGGTTAGCAACTTTTTCGTTTTTTGGTGGGTCTACACCCTCGAGCGATACGTCGTTGGACGCGGGGCGACGAGGGGAGAGCGGGGCGAAAAAATTGCGTCAGAATTTGGAAGAAAAATTTAGAGTTATTGCCAAAAAAGTGTAAAAATTTCGAACTTTAATTAATTAAATTTTTTCAGAAATGAAATTTTCAGCGCCACAGCACTGAAAAGCAGCGGGAGCAGCCGACCAGCAGTATTGGTAAGTAAAATTTAAAATTAGTTATAACAATTGACCAATTTAAAGAAATTTTGTATTCGCAGAACAACCAAATGTATGCGAATTGTCAGAGCTTAGGTGGATTTCAATAGAAATCCGTCTATGTCCCGTCCCTTAGGTTAGGTTAGGTTAGCAACTTTTTCGTTTTTTGGTGGGTCTACACCCTCGAGCGATACGTCGTTGGACGCGGGGCGACGAGGGGAGAGCGGGGCGAAAAAATTGCGTCAGAATTTGGAAGAAAAATTTAGAGTTATTGCCAAAAAAGTGTAAAAATTTCGAACTTTAATTAATTAAATTTTTTCAGAAATGAAATTTTCAGCGCCACAGCACTGAAAAGCAGCGGGAGCAGCCGACCAGCAGTATTGGTAAGTAAAATTTAAAATTAGTTATAACAATTGACCAATTTAAAGAAATTTTGTATTCGCAGAACAACCAAATGTATGCGAATTGTCAGAGCTTAGGTGGATTTCAATAGAAATCCGTCTATGTCCCGTCCCTTAGGTTAGCAACTTTTTCGTTTTTTGGTGGGTCTACACCCTCGAGCGATACGTCGTTGGACGCGGGGCGACGAGGGGAGAGCGGGGCGAAAAAATTGCGTCAGAATTTGGAAGAAAAATTTAGAGTTATTGCCAAAAAAGTGTAAAAATTTCGAACTTTAATTAATTAAATTTTTTCAGAAATGAAATTTTCAGCGCCACAGCACTGAAAAGCAGCGGGAGCAGCCGACCAGCAGTATTGGTAAGTAAAATTTAAAATTAGTTATAACAATTGACCAATTTAAAGAAATTTTGTATTCGCAGAACAACCAAATGTATGCGAATTGTCAGAGCTTAGGTGGATTTCAATAGAAATCCGTCTATGTCCCGTCCCTTAGGTTAGCAACTTTTTCGTTTTTTGGTGGGTCTACACCCTCGAGCGATACGTCGTTGGACGCGGGGCGACGAGGGGAGAGCGGGGCGAAAAAATTGCGTCAGAATTTGGAAGAAAAATTTAGAGTTATTGCCAAAAAAGTGTAAAAATTTCGAACTTTAATTAATTAAATTTTTTCAGAAATGAAATTTTCAGCGCCACAGCACTGAAAAGCAGCGGGAGCAGCCGACCAGCAGTATTGGTAAGTAAAATTTAAAATTAGTTATAACAATTGACCAATTTAAAGAAATTTTGTATTCGCAGAACAACCAAATGTATGCGAATTGTCAGAGCTTAGGTGGATTTCAATAGAAATCCGTCTATGTCCCGTCCCTTAGGTTAGGTTAGGTTAGCAACTTTTTCGTTTTTTGGTGGGTCTACACCCTCGAGCGATACGTCGTTGGACGCGGGGCGACGAGGGGAGAGCGGGGCGAAAAAATTGCGTCAGAATTTGGAAGAAAAATTTAGAGTTATTGCCAAAAAAGTGTAAAAATTTCGAACTTTAATTAATTAAATTTTTTCAGAAATGAAATTTTCAGCGCCACAGCACTGAAAAGCAGCGGGAGCAGCCGACCAGCAGTATTGGTAAGTAAAATTTAAAATTAGTTATAACAATTGACCAATTTAAAGAAATTTTGTATTCGCAGAACAACCAAATGTATGCGAATTGTCAGAGCTTAGGTGGATTTCAATAGAAATCCGTCTATGTCCCGTCCCTTAGGTTAGGTTAGGTTAGCAACTTTTTCGTTTTTTGGTGGGTCTACACCCTCGAGCGATACGTCGTTGGACGCGGGGCGACGAGGGGAGAGCGGGGCGAAAAAATTGCGTCAGAATTTGGAAGAAAAATTTAGAGTTATTGCCAAAAAAGTGTAAAAATTTCGAACTTTAATTAATTAAATTTTTTCAGAAATGAAATTTTCAGCGCCACAGCACTGAAAAGCAGCGGGAGCAGCCGACCAGCAGTATTGGTAAGTAAAATTTAAAATTAGTTATAACAATTGACCAATTTAAAGAAATTTTGTATTCGCAGAACAACCAAATGTATGCGAATTGTCAGAGCTTAGGTGGATTTCAATAGAAATCCGTCTATGTCCCGTCCCTTAGGTTAGCAACTTTTTCGTTTTTTGGTGGGTCTACACCCTCGAGCGATACGTCGTTGGACGCGGGGCGACGAGGGGAGAGCGGGGCGAAAAAATTGCGTCAGAATTTGGAAGAAAAATTTAGAGTTATTGCCAAAAAAGTGTAAAAATTTCGAACTTTAATTAATTAAATTTTTTCAGAAATGAAATTTTCAGCGCCACAGCACTGAAAAGCAGCGGGAGCAGCCGACCAGCAGTATTGGTAAGTAAAATTTAAAATTAGTTATAACAATTGACCAATTTAAAGAAATTTTGTATTCGCAGAACAACCAAATGTATGCGAATTGTCAGAGCTTAGGTGGATTTCAATAGAAATCCGTCTATGTCCCGTCCCTTAGGTTAGGTTAGGTTAGCAACTTTTTCGTTTTTTGGTGGGTCTACACCCTCGAGCGATACGTCGTTGGACGCGGGGCGACGAGGGGAGAGCGGGGCGAAAAAATTGCGTCAGAATTTGGAAGAAAAATTTAGAGTTATTGCCAAAAAAGTGTAAAAATTTCGAACTTTAATTAATTAAATTTTTTCAGAAATGAAATTTTCAGCGCCACAGCACTGAAAAGCAGCGGGAGCAGCCGACCAGCAGTATTGGTAAGTAAAATTTAAAATTAGTTATAACAATTGACCAATTTAAAGAAATTTTGTATTCGCAGAACAACCAAATGTATGCGAATTGTCAGAGCTTAGGTGGATTTCAATAGAAATCCGTCTATGTCCCGTCCCTTAGGTTAGCAACTTTTTCGTTTTTTGGTGGGTCTACACCCTCGAGCGATACGTCGTTGGACGCGGGGCGACGAGGGGAGAGCGGGGCGAAAAAATTGCGTCAGAATTTGGAAGAAAAATTTAGAGTTATTGCCAAAAAAGTGTAAAAATTTCGAACTTTAATTAATTAAATTTTTTCAGAAATGAAATTTTCAGCGCCACAGCACTGAAAAGCAGCGGGAGCAGCCGACCAGCAGTATTGGTAAGTAAAATTTAAAATTAGTTATAACAATTGACCAATTTAAAGAAATTTTGTATTCGCAGAACAACCAAATGTATGCGAATTGTCAGAGCTTAGGTGGATTTCAATAGAAATCCGTCTATGTCCCGTCCCTTAGGTTAGGTTAGGTTAGCAACTTTTTCGTTTTTTGGTGGGTCTACACCCTCGAGCGATACGTCGTTGGACGCGGGGCGACGAGGGGAGAGCGGGGCGAAAAAATTGCGTCAGAATTTGGAAGAAAAATTTAGAGTTATTGCCAAAAAAGTGTAAAAATTTCGAACTTTAATTAATTAAATTTTTTCAGAAATGAAATTTTCAGCGCCACAGCACTGAAAAGCAGCGGGAGCAGCCGACCAGCAGTATTGGTAAGTAAAATTTAAAATTAGTTATAACAATTGACCAATTTAAAGTAATTTTGTATTCGCAGAACAACCAAATGTATGCGAATTGTCAGAGCTTAGGTGGATTTCAATAGAAATCCGTCTATGTCCCGTCCCTTAGGTTAGCAACTTTTTCGTTTTTTGGTGGGTCTACACCCTCGAGCGATACGTCGTTGGACGCGGGGCGACGAGGGGAGAGCGGGGCGAAAAAATTGCGTCAGAATTTGGAAGAAAAATTTAGAGTTATTGCCAAAAAAGTGTAAAAATGTCGAACTTTAATTAATTAAATTTTTTCAGAAATGAAATTTTCAGCGCCACAGCACTGAAAAGCAGCGGGAGCAGCCGTCCAGCAGTATTGGTAAGTAAAATTTAAAATTAGTTATAACAATTGACCAATTTAAAGAAATTTTGTATTCGCAGAACAACCAAATGTATGCGAATTGTCAGAGCTTAGGTGGATTTCAATAGAAATCCGTCTATGTCCCGTCCCTTAGGTTAGCAACTTTTTCGTTTTTTGGTGGGTCTACACCCTCGAGCGATACGTCGTTGGACGCGGGGCGACGAGGGGAGAGCGGGGCGAAAAAATTGCGTCAGAATTTGGAAGAAAAATTTAGAGTTATTGCCAAAAAAGTGTAAAAATTTCGAACTTTAATTAATTAAATTTTTTCAGAAATGAAATTTTCAGCGCCACAGCACTGAAAAGCAGCGGGAGCAGCCGACCAGCAGTATTGGTAAGTAAAATTTAAAATTAGTTATAACAATTGACCAATTTAAAGAAATTTTGTATTCGCAGAACAACCAAATGTATGCGAATTGTCAGAGCTTAGGTGGATTTCAATAGAAATCCGTCTATGTCCCGTCCCTTAGGTTAGGTTAGGTTAGCAACTTTTTCGTTTTTTGGTGGGTCTACACCCTCGAGCGATACGTCGTTGGACGCGGGGCGACGAGGGGAGAGCGGGGCGAAAAAATTGCGTCAGAATTTGGAAGAAAAATTTAGAGTTATTGCCAAAAAAGTGTAAAAATTTCGAACTTTAATTAATTAAATTTTTTCAGAAATGAAATTTTCAGCGCCACAGCACTGAAAAGCAGCGGGAGCAGCCGACCAGCAGTATTGGTAAGTAAAATTTAAAATTAGTTATAACAATTGACCAATTTAAAGAAATTTTGTATTCGCAGAACAACCAAATGTATGCGAATTGTCAGAGCTTAGGTGGATTTCAATAGAAATCCGTCTATGTCCCGTCCCTTAGGTTAGGTTAGGTTAGCAACTTTTTCGTTTTTTGGTGGGTCTACACCCTCGAGCGATACGTCGTTGGACGCGGGGCGACGAGGGGAGAGCGGGGCGAAAAAATTGCGTCAGAATTTGGAAGAAAAATTTAGAGTTATTGCCAAAAAAGTGTAAAAATTTCGAACTTTAATTAATTAAATTTTTTCAGAAATGAAATTTTCAGCGCCACAGCACTGAAAAGCAGCGGGAGCAGCCGACCAGCAGTATTGGTAAGTAAAATTTAAAATTAGTTATAACAATTGACCAATTTAAAGAAATTTTGTATTCGCAGAACAACCAAATGTATGCGAATTGTCAGAGCTTAGGTGGATTTCAATAGAAATCCGTCTATGTCCCGTCCCTTAGGTTAGCAACTTTTTCGTTTTTTGGTGGGTCTACACCCTCGAGCGATACGTCGTTGGACGCGGGGCGACGAGGGGAGAGCGGGGCGAAAAAATTGCGTCAGAATTTGGAAGAAAAATTTAGAGTTATTGCCAAAAAAGTGTAAAAATTTCGAACTTTAATTAATTAAATTTTTTCAGAAATGAAATTTTCAGCGCCACAGCACTGAAAAGCAGCGGGAGCAGCCGACCAGCAGTATTGGTAAGTAAAATTTAAAATTAGTTATAACAATTGACCAATTTAAAGAAATTTTGTATTCGCAGAACAACCAAATGTATGCGAATTGTCAGAGCTTAGGTGGATTTCAATAGAAATCCGTCTATGTCCCGTCCCTTAGGTTAGGTTAGGTTAGCAACTTTTTCGTTTTTTGGTGGGTCTACACCCTCGAGCGATACGTCGTTGGACGCGGGGCGACGAGGGGAGAGCGGGGCGAAAAAATTGCGTCAGAATTTGGAAGAAAAATTTAGAGTTATTGCCAAAAAAGTGTAAAAATTTCGAACTTTAATTAATTAAATTTTTTCAGAAATGAAATTTTCAGCGCCACAGCACTGAAAAGCAGCGGGAGTAGCCGACCAGCAGTATTGGTAAGTAAAATTTAAAATTAGTTATAACAATTGACCAATTTAAAGAAATTTTGTATTCGCAGAACAACCAAATGTATGCGAATTGTCAGAGCTTAGGTGGATTTCAATAGAAATCCGTCTATGTCCCGTCCCTTAGGTTAGGTTAGGTTAGCAACTTTTTCGTTTTTTGGTGGGTCTACACCCTCGAGCGATACGTCGTTGGACGCGGGGCGACGAGGGGAGAGCGGGGCGAAAAAATTGCGTCAGAATTTGGAAGAAAAATTTAGAGTTATTGCCAAAAAAGTGTAAAAATTTCGAACTTTAATTAATTAAATTTTTTCAGAAATGAAATTTTCAGCGCCACAGCACTGAAAAGCAGCGGGAGCAGCCGACCAGCAGTATTGGTAAGTAAAATTTAAAATTAGTTATAACAATTGACCAATTTAAAGAAATTTTGTATTCGCAGAACAACCAAATGTATGCGAATTGTCAGAGCTTAGGTGGATTTCAATAGAAATCCGTCTATGTCCCGTCCCTTAGGTTAGGTTAGGTTAGCAACTTTTTCGTTTTTTGGTGGGTCTACACCCTCGAGCGATACGTCGTTGGACGCGGGGCGACGAGGGGAGAGCGGGGCGAAAAAATTGCGTCAGAATTTGGAAGAAAAATTTAGAGTTATTGCCAAAAAAGTGTAAAAATTTCGAACTTTAATTAATTAAATTTTTTCAGAAATGAAATTTTCAGCGCCACAGCACTGAAAAGCAGCGGGAGCAGCCGACCAGCAGTATTGGTAAGTAAAATTTAAAATTAGTTATAACAATTGACCAATTTAAAGAAATTTTGTATTCGCAGAACAACCAAATGTATGCGAATTGTCAGAGCTTAGGTGGATTTCAATAGAAATCCGTCTATGTCCCGTCCCTTAGGTTAGCAACTTTTTCGTTTTTTAGTGGGTCTACACCCTCGAGCGATACGTCGTTGGACGCGGGGCGACGAGGGGAGAGCGGGGCGAAAAAATTGCGTCAGAATTTGGAAGAAAAATTTAGAGTTATTGCCAAAAAAGTGTAAAAATTTCGAACTTTAATTAATTAAATTTTTTCAGAAATGAAATTTTCAGCGCCACAGCACTGAAAAGCAGCGGGAGCAGCCGACCAGCAGTATTGGTAAGTAAAATTTAAAATTAGTTATAACAATTGACCAATTTAAAGAAATTTTGTATTCGCAGAACAACCAAATGTATGCGAATTGTCAGAGCTTAGGTGGATTTCAATAGAAATCCGTCTATGTCCCGTCCCTTAGGTTAGGTTAGGTTAGCAACTTTTTCGTTTTTTGGTGGGTCTACACCCTCGAGCGATACGTCGTTGGACGCGGGGCGACGAGGGGAGAGCGGGGCGAAAAAATTGCGTCAGAATTTGGAAGAAAAATTTAGAGTTATTGCCAAAAAAGTGTAAAAATTTCGAACTTTAATTAATTAAATTTTTTCAGAAATGAAATTTTCAGCGCCACAGCACTGAAAAGCAGCGGGAGCAGCCGACCAGCAGTATTGGTAAGTAAAATTTAAAATTAGTTATAACAATTGACCAATTTAAAGAAATTTTGTATTCGCAGAACAACCAAATGTATGCGAATTGTCAGAGCTTAGGTGGATTTCAATAGAAATCCGTCTATGTCCCGTCCCTTAGGTTAGGTTAGGTTAGCAACTTTTTCGTTTTTTGGTGGGTCTACACCCTCGAGCGATACGTCGTTGGACGCGGGGCGACGAGGGGAGAGCGGGGCGAAAAAATTGCGTCAGAATTTGGAAGAAAAATTTAGAGTTATTGCCAAAAAAGTGTAAAAATTTCGAACTTTAATTAATTAAATTTTTTCAGAAATGAAATTTTCAGCGCCACAGCACTGAAAAGCAGCGGGAGCAGCCGACCAGCAGTATTGGTAAGTAAAATTTAAAATTAGTTATAACAATTGACCAATTTAAAGAAATTTTGTATTCGCAGAACAACCAAATGTATGCGAATTGTCAGAGCTTAGGTGGATTTCAATAGAAATCCGTCTATGTCCCGTCCCTTAGGTTAGGTTAGGTTAGCAACTTTTTCGTTTTTTGGTGGGTCTACACCCTCGAGCGATACGTCGTTGGACGCGGGGCGACGAGGGGAGAGCGGGGCGAAAAAATTGCGTCAGAATTTGGAAGAAAAATTTAGAGTTATTGCCAAAAAAGTGTAAAAATTTCGAACTTTAATTAATTAAATTTTTTCAGAAATGAAATTTTCAGCGCCACAGCACTGAAAAGCAGCGGGAGCAGCCGACCAGCAGTATTGGTAAGTAAAATTTAAAATTAGTTATAACAATTGACCAATTTAAAGAAATTTTGTATTCGCAGAACAACCAAATGTATGCGAATTGTCAGAGCTTAGGTGGATTTCAATAGAAATCCGTCTATGTCCCGTCCCTTAGGTTAGGTTAGGTTAGCAACTTTTTCGTTTTTTGGTGGGTCTACACCCTCGAGCGATACGTCGTTGGACGCGGGGCGACGAGGGGAGAGCGGGGCGAAAAAATTGCGTCAGAATTTGGAAGAAAAATTTAGAGTTATTGCCAAAAAAGTGTAAAAATTTCGAACTTTAATTAATTAAATTTTTTCAGAAATGAAATTTTCAGCGCCACAGCACTGAAAAGCAGCGGGAGCAGCCGACCAGCAGTATTGGTAAGTAAAATTTAAAATTAGTTATAACAATTGACCAATTTAAAGAAATTTTGTATTCGCAGAACAACCAAATGTATGCGAATTGTCAGAGCTTAGGTGGATTTCAATAGAAATCCGTCTATGTCCCGTCCCTTAGGTTAGCAACTTTTTCGTTTTTTGGTGGGTCTACACCCTCGAGCGATACGTCGTTGGACGCGGGGCGACGAGGGGAGAGCGGGGCGAAAAAATTGCGTCAGAATTTGGAAGAAAAATTTAGAGTTATTGCCAAAAAAGTGTAAAAATTTCGAACTTTAATTAATTAAATTTTTTCAGAAATGAAATTTTCAGCGCCACAGCACTGAAAAGCAGCGGGAGCAGCCGACCAGCAGTATTGGTAAGTAAAATTTAAAATTAGTTATAACAATTGACCAATTTAAAGAAATTTTGTATTCGCAGAACAACCAAATGTATGCGAATTGTCAGAGCTTAGGTGGATTTCAATAGAAATCCGTCTATGTCCCGTCCCTTAGGTTAGGTTAGGTTAGCAACTTTTTCGTTTTTTGGTGGGTCTACACCCTCGAGCGATACGTCGTTGGACGCGGGGCGACGAGGGGAGAGCGGGGCGAAAAAATTGCGTCAGAATTTGGAAGAAAAATTTAGAGTTATTGCCAAAAAAGTGTAAAAATTTCGAACTTTAATTAATTAAATTTTTTCAGAAATGAAATTTTCAGCGCCACAGCACTGAAAAGCAGCGGGAGCAGCCGACCAGCAGTATTGGTAAGTAAAATTTAAAATTAGTTATAACAATTGACCAATTTAAAGAAATTTTGTATTCGCAGAACAACCAAATGTATGCGAATTGTCAGAGCTTAGGTGGATTTCAATAGAAATCCGTCTATGTCCCGTCCCTTAGGTTAGGTTAGGTTAGCAACTTTTTCGTTTTTTGGTGGGTCTACACCCTCGAGCGATACGTCGTTGGACGCGGGGCGACGAGGGGAGAGCGGGGCGAAAAAATTGCGTCAGAATTTGGAAGAAAAATTTAGAGTTATTGCCAAAAAAGTGTAAAAATTTCGAACTTTAATTAATTAAATTTTTTCAGAAATGAAATTTTCAGCGCCACAGCACTGAAAAGCAGCGGGAGCAGCCGACCAGCAGTATTGGTAAGTAAAATTTAAAATTAGTTATAACAATTGACCAATTTAAAGAAATTTTGTATTCGCAGAACAACCAAATGTATGCGAATTGTCAGAGCTTAGGTGGATTTCAATAGAAATCCGTCTATGTCCCGTCCCTTAGGTTAGCAACTTTTTCGTTTTTTGGTGGGTCTACACCCTCGAGCGATACGTCGTTGGACGCGGGGCGACGAGGGGAGAGCGGGGCGAAAAAATTGCGTCAGAATTTGGAAGAAAAATTTAGAGTTATTGCCAAAAAAGTGTAAAAATTTCGAACTTTAATTAATTAAATTTTTTCAGAAATGAAATTTTCAGCGCCACAGCACTGAAAAGCAGCGGGAGCAGCCGACCAGCAGTATTGGTAAGTAAAATTTAAAATTAGTTATAACAATTGACCAATTTAAAGAAATTTTGTATTCGCAGAACAACCAAATGTATGCGAATTGTCAGAGCTTAGGTGGATTTCAATAGAAATCCGTCTATGTCCCGTCCCTTAGGTTAGGTTAGGTTAGCAACTTTTTCGTTTTTTGGTGGGTCTACACCCTCGAGCGATACGTCGTTGGACGCGGGGCGACGAGGGGAGAGCGGGGCGAAAAAATTGCGTCAGAATTTGGAAGAAAAATTTAGAGTTATTGCCAAAAAAGTGTAAAAATTTCGAACTTTAATTAATTAAATTTTTTCAGAAATGAAATTTTCAGCGCCACAGCACTGAAAAGCAGCGGGAGCAGCCGACCAGCAGTATTGGTAAGTAAAATTTAAAATTAGTTATAACAATTGACCAATTTAAAGAAATTTTGTATTCGCAGAACAACCAAATGTATGCGAATTGTCAGAGCTTAGGTGGATTTCAATAGAAATCCGTCTATGTCCCGTCCCTTAGGTTAGGTTAGGTTAGCAACTTTTTCGTTTTTTGGTGGGTCTACACCCTCGAGCGATACGTCGTTGGACGCGGGGCGACGAGGGGAGAGCGGGGCGAAAAAATTGCGTCAGAATTTGGAAGAAAAATTTAGAGTTATTGCCAAAAAAGTGTAAAAATTTCGAACTTTAATTAATTAAATTTTTTCAGAAATGAAATTTTCAGCGCCACAGCACTGAAAAGCAGCGGGAGCAGCCGACCAGCAGTATTGGTAAGTAAAATTTAAAATTAGTTATAACAATTGACCAATTTAAAGAAATTTTGTATTCGCAGAACAACCAAATGTATGCGAATTGTCAGAGCTTAGGTGGATTTCAATAGAAATCCGTCTATGTCCCGTCCCTTAGGTTAGCAACTTTTTCGTTTTTTGGTGGGTCTACACCCTCGAGCGATACGTCGTTGGACGCGGGGCGACGAGGGGAGAGCGGGGCGAAAAAATTGCGTCAGAATTTGGAAGAAAAATTTAGAGTTATTGCCAAAAAAGTGTAAAAATTTCGAACTTTAATTAATTAAATTTTTTCAGAAATGAAATTTTCAGCGCCACAGCACTGAAAAGCAGCGGGAGCAGCCGACCAGCAGTATTGGTAAGTAAAATTTAAAATTAGTTATAACAATTGACCAATTTAAAGAAATTTTGTATTCGCAGAACAACCAAATGTATGCGAATTGTCAGAGCTTAGGTGGATTTCAATAGAAATCCGTCTATGTCCCGTCCCTTAGGTTAGGTTAGGTTAGCAACTTTTTCGTTTTTTGGTGGGTCTACACCCTCGAGCGATACGTCGTTGGACGCGGGGCGACGAGGGGAGAGCGGGGCGAAAAAATTGCGTCAGAATTTGGAAGAAAAATTTAGAGTTATTGCCAAAAAAGTGTAAAAATTTCGAACTTTAATTAATTAAATTTTTTCAGAAATGAAATTTTCAGCGCCACAGCACTGAAAAGCAGCGGGAGCAGCCGACCAGCAGTATTGGTAAGTAAAATTTAAAATTAGTTATAACAATTGACCAATTTAAAGAAATTTTGTATTCGCAGAACAACCAAATGTATGCGAATTGTCAGAGCTTAGGTGGATTTCAATAGAAATCCGTCTATGTCCCGTCCCTTAGGTTAGCAACTTTTTCGTTTTTTGGTGGGTCTACACCCTCGAGCGATACGTCGTTGGACGCGGGGCGACGAGGGGAGAGCGGGGCGAAAAAATTGCGTCAGAATTTGGAAGAAAAATTTAGAGTTATTGCCAAAAAAGTGTAAAAATTTCGAACTTTAATTAATTAAATTTTTTCAGAAATGAAATTTTCAGCGCCACAGCACTGAAAAGCAGCGGGAGCAGCCGACCAGCAGTATTGGTAAGTAAAATTTAAAATTAGTTATAACAATTGACCAATTTAAAGAAATTTTGTATTCGCAGAACAACCAAATGTATGCGAATTGTCAGAGCTTAGGTGGATTTCAATAGAAATCCGTCTATGTCCCGTCCCTTAGGTTAGCAACTTTTTCGTTTTTTGGTGGGTCTACACCCTCGAGCGATACGTCGTTGGACGCGGGGCGACGAGGGGAGAGCGGGGCGAAAAAATTGCGTCAGAATTTGGAAGAAAAATTTAGAGTTATTGCCAAAAAAGTGTAAAAATTTCGAACTTTAATTAATTAAATTTTTTCAGAAATGAAATTTTCAGCGCCACAGCACTGAAAAGCAGCGGGAGCAGCCGACCAGCAGTATTGGTAAGTAAAATTTAAAATTAGTTATAACAATTGACCAATTTAAAGAAATTTTGTATTCGCAGAACAACCAAATGTATGCGAATTGTCAGAGCTTAGGTGGATTTCAATAGAAATCCGTCTATGTCCCGTCCCTTAGGTTAGGTTAGGTTAGCAACTTTTTCGTTTTTTGGTGGGTCTACACCCTCGAGCGATACGTCGTTGGACGCGGGGCGACGAGGGGAGAGCGGGGCGAAAAAATTGCGTCAGAATTTGGAAGAAAAATTTAGAGTTATTGCCAAAAAAGTGTAAAAATTTCGAACTTTAATTAATTAAATTTTTTCAGAAATGAAATTTTCAGCGCCACAGCACTGAAAAGCAGCGGGAGCAGCCGACCAGCAGTATTGGTAAGTAAAATTTAAAATTAGTTATAACAATTGACCAATTTAAAGAAATTTTGTATTCGCAGAACAACCAAATGTATGCGAATTGTCAGAGCTTAGGTGGATTTCAATAGAAATCCGTCTATGTCCCGTCCCCTAGGTTAGCAACTTTTTCGTTTTTTGGTGGGTCTACACCCTCGAGCGATACGTCGTTGGACGCGGGGCGACGAGGGGAGAGCGGGGCGAAAAAATTGCGTCAGAATTTGGAAGAAAAATTTAGAGTTATTGCCAAAAAAGTGTAAAAATTTCGAACTTTAATTAATTAAATTTTTTCAGAAATGAAATTTTCAGCGCCACAGCACTGAAAAGCAGCGGGAGCAGCCGACCAGCAGTATTGGTAAGTAAAATTTAAAATTAGTTATAACAATTGACCAATTTAAAGAAATTTTGTATTCGCAGAACAACCAAATGTATGCGAATTGTCAGAGCTTAGGTGGATTTCAATAGAAATCCGTCTATGTCCCGTCCCTTAGGTTAGGTTAGGTTAGCAACTTTTTCGTTTTTTGGTGGGTCTACACCCTCGAGCGATACGTCGTTGGACGCGGGGCGACGAGGGGAGAGCGGGGCGAAAAAATTGCGTCAGAATTTGGAAGAAAAATTTAGAGTTATTGCCAAAAAAGTGTAAAAATTTCGAACTTTAATTAATTAAATTTTTTCAGAAATGAAATTTTCAGCGCCACAGCACTGAAAAGCAGCGGGAGCAGCCGACCAGCAGTATTGGTAAGTAAAATTTAAAATTAGTTATAACAATTGACCAATTTAAAGAAATTTTGTATTCGCAGAACAACCAAATGTATGCGAATTGTCAGAGCTTAGGTGGATTTCAATAGAAATCCGTCTATGTCCCGTCCCTTAGGTTAGGTTAGGTTAGCAACTTTTTCGTTTTTTGGTGGGTCTACACCCTCGAGCGATACGTCGTTGGACGCGGGGCGACGAGGGGAGAGCGGGGCGAAAAAATTGCGTCAGAATTTGGAAGAAAAATTTAGAGTTATTGCCAAAAAAGTGTAAAAATTTCGAACTTTAATTAATTAAATTTTTTCAGAAATGAAATTTTCAGCGCCACAGCACTGAAAAGCAGCGGGAGCAGCCGACCAGCAGTATTGGTAAGTAAAATTTAAAATTAGTTATAACAATTGACCAATTTAAAGAAATTTTGTATTCGCAGAACAACCAAATGTATGCGAATTGTCAGAGCTTAGGTGGATTTCAATAGAAATCCGTCTATGTCCCGTCCCTTAGGTTAGCAACTTTTTCGTTTTTTGGTGGGTCTACACCCTCGAGCGATACGTCGTTGGACGCGGGGCGACGAGGGGAGAGCGGGGCGAAAAAATTGCGTCAGAATTTGGAAGAAAAATTTAGAGTTATTGCCAAAAAAGTGTAAAAATTTCGAACTTTAATTAATTAAATTTTTTCAGAAATGAAATTTTCAGCGCCACAGCACTGAAAAGCAGCGGGAGCAGCCGACCAGCAGTATTGGTAAGTAAAATTTAAAATTAGTTATAACAATTGACCAATTTAAAGAAATTTTGTATTCGCAGAACAACCAAATGTATGCGAATTGTCAGAGCTTAGGTGGATTTCAATAGAAATCCGTCTATGTCCCGTCCCTTAGGTTAGCAACTTTTTCGTTTTTTGGTGGGTCTACACCCTCGAGCGATACGTCGTTGGACGCGGGGCGACGAGGGGAGAGCGGGGCGAAAAAATTGCGTCAGAATTTGGAAGAAAAATTTAGAGTTATTGCCAAAAAAGTGTAAAAATTTCGAACTTTAATTAATTAAATTTTTTCAGAAATGAAATTTTCAGCGCCACAGCACTGAAAAGCAGCGGGAGCAGCCGACCAGCAGTATTGGTAAGTAAAATTTAAAATTAGTTATAACAATTGACCAATTTAAAGAAATTTTGTATTCGCAGAACAACCAAATGTATGCGAATTGTCAGAGCTTAGGTGGATTTCAATAGAAATCCGTCTATGTCCCGTCCCTTAGGTTAGCAACTTTTTCGTTTTTTGGTGGGTCTACACCCTCGAGCGATACGTCGTTGGACGCGGGGCGACGAGGGGAGAGCGGGGCGAAAAAATTGCGTCAGAATTTGGAAGAAAAATTTAGAGTTATTGCCAAAAAAGTGTAAAAATTTCGAACTTTAATTAATTAAATTTTTTCAGAAATGAAATTTTCAGCGCCACAGCACTGAAAAGCAGCGGGAGCAGCCGACCAGCAGTATTGGTAAGTAAAATTTAAAATTAGTTATAACAATTGACCAATTTAAAGAAATTTTGTATTCGCAGAACAACCAAATGTATGCGAATTGTCAGAGCTTAGGTGGATTTCAATAGAAATCCGTCTATGTCCCGTCCCTTAGGTTAGGTTAGGTTAGCAACTTTTTCGTTTTTTGGTGGGTCTACACCCTCGAGCGATACGTCGTTGGACGCGGGGCGACGAGGGGAGAGCGGGGCGAAAAAATTGCGTCAGAATTTGGAAGAAAAATTTAGAGTTATTGCCAAAAAAGTGTAAAAATTTCGAACTTTAATTAATTAAATTTTTTCAGAAATGAAATTTTCAGCGCCACAGCACTGAAAAGCAGCGGGAGCAGCCGACCAGCAGTATTGGTAAGTAAAATTTAAAATTAGTTATAACAATTGACCAATTTAAAGAAATTTTGTATTCGCAGAACAACCAAATGTATGCGAATTGTCAGAGCTTAGGTGGATTTCAATAGAAATCCGTCTATGTCCCGTCCCTTAGGTTAGGTTAGGTTAGCAACTTTTTCGTTTTTTGGTGGGTCTACACCCTCGAGCGATACGTCGTTGGACGCGGGGCGACGAGGGGAGAGCGGGGCGAAAAAATTGCGTCAGAATTTGGAAGAAAAATTTAGAGTTATTGCCAAAAAAGTGTAAAAATTTCGAACTTTAATTAATTAAATTTTTTCAGAAATGAAATTTTCAGCGCCACAGCACTGAAAAGCAGCGGGAGCAGCCGACCAGCAGTATTGGTAAGTAAAATTTAAAATTAGTTATAACAATTGACCAATTTAAAGAAATTTTGTATTCGCAGAACAACCAAATGTATGCGAATTGTCAGAGCTTAGGTGGATTTCAATAGAAATCCGTCTATGTCCCGTCCCTTAGGTTAGGTTAGGTTAGCAACTTTTTCGTTTTTTGGTGGGTCTACACCCTCGAGCGATACGTCGTTGGACGCGGGGCGACGAGGGGAGAGCGGGGCGAAAAAATTGCGTCAGAATTTGGAAGAAAAATTTAGAGTTATTGCCAAAAAAGTGTAAAAATTTCGAACTTTAATTAATTAAATTTTTTCAGAAATGAAATTTTCAGCGCCACAGCACTGAAAAGCAGCGGGAGCAGCCGACCAGCAGTATTGGTAAGTAAAATTTAAAATTAGTTATAACAATTGACCAATTTAAAGAAATTTTGTATTCGCAGAACAACCAAATGTATGCGAATTGTCAGAGCTTAGGTGGATTTCAATAGAAATCCGTCTATGTCCCGTCCCTTAGGTTAGGTTAGGTTAGCAACTTTTTCGTTTTTTGGTGGGTCTACACCCTCGAGCGATACGTCGTTGGACGCGGGGCGACGAGGGGAGAGCGGGGCGAAAAAATTGCGTCAGAATTTGGAAGAAAAATTTAGAGTTATTGCCAAAAAAGTGTAAAAATTTCGAACTTTAATTAATTAAATTTTTTCAGAAATGAAATTTTCAGCGCCACAGCACTGAAAAGCAGCGGGAGCAGCCGACCAGCAGTATTGGTAAGTAAAATTTAAAATTAGTTATAACAATTGACCAATTTAAAGAAATTTTGTATTCGCAGAACAACCAAATGTATGCGAATTGTCAGAGCTTAGGTGGATTTCAATAGAAATCCGTCTATGTCCCGTCCCTTAGGTTAGCAACTTTTTCGTTTTTTGGTGGGTCTACACCCTCGAGCGATACGTCGTTGGACGCGGGGCGACGAGGGGAGAGCGGGGCGAAAAAATTGCGTCAGAATTTGGAAGAAAAATTTAGAGTTATTGCCAAAAAAGTGTAAAAATTTCGAACTTTAATTAATTAAATTTTTTCAGAAATGAAATTTTCAGCGCCACAGCACTGAAAAGCAGCGGGAGCAGCCGACCAGCAGTATTGGTAAGTAAAATTTAAAATTAGTTATAACAATTGACCAATTTAAAGAAATTTTGTATTCGCAGAACAACCAAATGTATGCGAATTGTCAGAGCTTAGGTGGATTTCAATAGAAATCCGTCTATGTCCCGTCCCTTAGGTTAGGTTAGGTTAGCAACTTTTTCGTTTTTTGGTGGGTCTACACCCTCGAGCGATACGTCGTTGGACGCGGGGCGACGAGGGGAGAGCGGGGCGAAAAAATTGCGTCAGAATTTGGAAGAAAAATTTAGAGTTATTGCCAAAAAAGTGTAAAAATTTCGAACTTTAATTAATTAAATTTTTTCAGAAATGAAATTTTCAGCGCCACAGCACTGAAAAGCAGCGGGAGCAGCCGACCAGCAGTATTGGTAAGTAAAATTTAAAATTAGTTATAACAATTGACCAATTTAAAGAAATTTTGTATTCGCAGAACAACCAAATGTATGCGAATTGTCAGAGCTTAGGTGGATTTCAATAGAAATCCGTCTATGTCCCGTCCCTTAGGTTAGGTTAGGTTAGCAACTTTTTCGTTTTTTGGTGGGTCTACACCCTCGAGCGATACGTCGTTGGACGCGGGGCGACGAGGGGAGAGCGGGGCGAAAAAATTGCGTCAGAATTTGGAAGAAAAATTTAGAGTTATTGCCAAAAAAGTGTAAAAATTTCGAACTTTAATTAATTAAATTTTTTCAGAAATGAAATTTTCAGCGCCACAGCACTGAAAAGCAGCGGGAGCAGCCGACCAGCAGTATTGGTAAGTAAAATTTAAAATTAGTTATAACAATTGACCAATTTAAAGAAATTTTGTATTCGCAGAACAACCAAATGTATGCGAATTGTCAGAGCTTAGGTGGATTTCAATAGAAATCCGTCTATGTCCCGTCCCTTAGGTTAGCAACTTTTTCGTTTTTTGGTGGGTCTACACCCTCGAGCGATACGTCGTTGGACGCGGGGCGACGAGGGGAGAGCGGGGCGAAAAAATTGCGTCAGAATTTGGAAGAAAAATTTAGAGTTATTGCCAAAAAAGTGTAAAAATTTCGAACTTTAATTAATTAAATTTTTTCAGAAATGAAATTTTCAGCGCCACAGCACTGAAAAGCAGCGGGAGCAGCCGACCAGCAGTATTGGTAAGTAAAATTTAAAATTAGTTATAACAATTGACCAATTTAAAGAAATTTTGTATTCGCAGAACAACCAAATGTATGCGAATTGTCAGAGCTTAGGTGGATTTCAATAGAAATCCGTCTATGTCCCGTCCCTTAGGTTAGCAACTTTTTCGTTTTTTGGTGGATCTACACCCTCGAGCGATACGTCGTTGGACGCGGGGCGACGAGGGGAGAGCGGGGCGAAAAAATTGCGTCAGAATTTGGAAGAAAAATTTAGAGTTATTGCCAAAAAAGTGTAAAAATTTCGAACTTTAATTAATTAAATTTTTTCAGAAATGAAATTTTCAGCGCCACAGCACTGAAAAGCAGCGGGAGCAGCCGACCAGCAGTATTGGTAAGTAAAATTTAAAATTAGTTATAACAATTGACCAATTTAAAGAAATTTTGTATTCGCAGAACAACCAAATGTATGCGAATTGTCAGAGCTTAGGTGGATTTCAATAGAAATCCGTCTATGTCCCGTCCCTTAGGTTAGCAACTTTTTCGTTTTTTGGTGGGTCTACACCCTCGAGCGATACGTCGTTGGACGAGGGGCGACGAGGGGAGAGCGGGGCGAAAAAATTGCGTCAGAATTTGGAAGAAAAATTTAGAGTTATTGCCAAAAAAGTGTAAAAATTTCGAACTTTAATTAATTAAATTTTTTCAGAAATGAAATTTTCAGCGCCACAGCACTGAAAAGCAGCGGGAGCAGCCGACCAGCAGTATTGGTAAGTAAAATTTAAAATTAGTTATAACAATTGACCAATTTAAAGAAATTTTGTATTCGCAGAACAACCAAATGTATGCGAATTGTCAGAGCTTAGGTGGATTTCAATAGAAATCCGTCTATGTCCCGTCCCTTAGGTTAGCAACTTTTTCGTTTTTTGGTGGGTCTACACCCTCGAGCGATACGTCGTTGGACGAGGGGCGACGAGGGGAGAGCGGGGCGAAAAAATTGCGTCAGAATTTGGAAGAAAAATTTAGAGTTATTGCCAAAAAAGTGTAAAAATTTCGAACTTTAATTAATTAAATTTTTTCAGAAATGAAATTTTCAGCGCCACAGCACTGAAAAGCAGCGGGAGCAGCCGACCAGCAGTATTGGTAAGTAAAATTTAAAATTAGTTATAACAATTGACCAATTTAAAGAAATTTTGTATTCGCAGAACAACCAAATGTATGCGAATTGTCAGAGCTTAGGTGGATTTCAATAGAAATCCGTCTATGTCCCGTCCCTTAGGTTAGGTTAGGTTAGCAACTTTTTCGTTTTTTGGTGGGTCTACACCCTCGAGCGATACGTCGTTGGACGCGGGGCGACGAGGGGAGAGCGGGGCGAAAAAATTGCGTCAGAATTTGGAAGAAAAATTTAGAGTTATTGCCAAAAAAGTGTAAAAATTTCGAACTTTAATTAATTAAATTTTTTCAGAAATGAAATTTTCAGCGCCACAGCACTGAAAAGCAGCGGGAGCAGCCGACCAGCAGTATTGGTAAGTAAAATTTAAAATTAGTTATAACAATTGACCAATTTAAAGAAATTTTGTATTCGCAGAACAACCAAATGTATGCGAATTGTCAGAGCTTAGGTGGATTTCAATAGAAATCCGTCTATGTCCCGTCCCTTAGGTTAGGTTAGGTTAGCAACTTTTTCGTTTTTTGGTGGGTCTACACCCTCGAGCGATACGTCGTTGGACGCGGGGCGACGAGGGGAGAGCGGGGCGAAAAAATTGCGTCAGAATTTGGAAGAAAAATTTAGAGTTATTGCCAAAAAAGTGTAAAAATTTCGAACTTTAATTAATTAAATTTTTTCAGAAATGAAATTTTCAGCGCCACAGCACTGAAAAGCAGCGGGAGCAGCCGACCAGCAGTATTGGTAAGTAAAATTTAAAATTAGTTATAACAATTGACCAATTTAAAGAAATTTTGTATTCGCAGAACAACCAAATGTATGCGAATTGTCAGAGCTTAGGTGGATTTCAATAGAAATCCGTCTATGTCCCGTCCCTTAGGTTAGGTTAGGTTAGCAACTTTTTCGTTTTTTGGTGGGTCTACACCCTCGAGCGATACGTCGTTGGACGCGGGGCGACGAGGGGAGAGCGGGGCGAAAAAATTGCGTCAGAATTTGGAAGAAAAATTTAGAGTTATTGCCAAAAAAGTGTAAAAATTTCGAACTTTAATTAATTAAATTTTTTCAGAAATGAAATTTTCAGCGCCACAGCACTGAAAAGCAGCGGGAGCAGCCGACCAGCAGTATTGGTAAGTAAAATTTAAAATTAGTTATAACAATTGACCAATTTAAAGAAATTTTGTATTCGCAGAACAACCAAATGTATGCGAATTGTCAGAGCTTAGGTGGATTTCAATAGAAATCCGTCTATGTCCCGTCCCTTAGGTTAGCAACTTTTTCGTTTTTTGGTGGGTCTACACCCTCGAGCGATACGTCGTTGGACGCGGGGCGACGAGGGGAGAGCGGGGCGAAAAAATTGCGTCAGAATTTGGAAGAAAAATTTAGAGTTATTGCCAAAAAAGTGTAAAAATTTCGAACTTTAATTAATTAAATTTTTTCAGAAATGAAATTTTCAGCGCCACAGCACTGAAAAGCAGCGGGAGCAGCCGACCAGCAGTATTGGTAAGTAAAATTTAAAATTAGTTATAACAATTGACCAATTTAAAGAAATTTTGTATTCGCAGAACAACCAAATGTATGCGAATTGTCAGAGCTTAGGTGGATTTCAATAGAAATCCGTCTATGTCCCGTCCCTTAGGTTAGGTTAGGTTAGCAACTTTTTCGTTTTTTGGTGGGTCTACACCCTCGAGCGATACGTCGTTGGACGCGGGGCGACGAGGGGAGAGCGGGGCGAAAAAATTGCGTCAGAATTTGGAAGAAAAATTTAGAGTTATTGCCAAAAAAGTGTAAAAATTTCGAACTTTAATTAATTAAATTTTTTCAGAAATGAAATTTTCAGCGCCACAGCACTGAAAAGCAGCGGGAGCAGCCGACCAGCAGTATTGGTAAGTAAAATTTAAAATTAGTTATAACAATTGACCAATTTAAAGAAATTTTGTATTCGCAGAACAACCAAATGTATGCGAATTGTCAGAGCTTAGGTGGATTTCAATAGAAATCCGTCTATGTCCCGTCCCTTAGGTTAGGTTAGGTTAGCAACTTTTTCGTTTTTTGGTGGGTCTACACCCTCGAGCGATACGTCGTTGGACGCGGGGCGACGAGGGGAGAGCGGGGCGAAAAAATTGCGTCAGAATTTGGAAGAAAAATTTAGAGTTATTGCCAAAAAAGTGTAAAAATTTCGAACTTTAATTAATTAAATTTTTTCAGAAATGAAATTTTCAGCGCCACAGCACTGAAAAGCAGCGGGAGCAGCCGACCAGCAGTATTGGTAAGTAAAATTTAAAATTAGTTATAACAATTGACCAATTTAAAGAAATTTTGTATTCGCAGAACAACCAAATGTATGCGAATTGTCAGAGCTTAGGTGGATTTCAATAGAAATCCGTCTATGTCCCGTCCCTTAGGTTAGGTTAGGTTAGCAACTTTTTCGTTTTTTGGTGGGTCTACACCCTCGAGCGATACGTCGTTGGACGCGGGGCGACGAGGGGAGAGCGGGGCGAAAAAATTGCGTCAGAATTTGGAAGAAAAATTTAGAGTTATTGCCAAAAAAGTGTAAAAATTTCGAACTTTAATTAATTAAATTTTTTCAGAAATGAAATTTTCAGCGCCACAGCACTGAAAAGCAGCGGGAGCAGCCGACCAGCAGTATTGGTAAGTAAAATTTAAAATTAGTTATAACAATTGACCAATTTAAAGAAATTTTGTATTCGCAGAACAACCAAATGTATGCGAATTGTCAGAGCTTAGGTGGATTTCAATAGAAATCCGTCTATGTCCCGTCCCTTAGGTTAGGTTAGGTTAGCAACTTTTTCGTTTTTTGGTGGGTCTACACCCTCGAGCGATA
>CAJHVG010000074.1:35000-52610 GCA_905147325.1 Notodonta dromedarius
TCTGGACCTCTCTAATCTCCTTTTGGAGCTTGGTGTTTTCGGCAAGCAGCTTGCTGTTTTCAGCAAGCAGCTTGCCGGCCTCCACCAACCTCTTGTTGAGCTGGTCCAGCTCCACCTTCCTCTCCTCCCCCGAGTCCTTCTGTCCTTCTTCCTGTTTTTTCCCCTCTCTCTCTTTGCCCCCTCCCTTTTCCAGTTCCGCCTCCTTCACTATCTGGTAGAGACGCTCCACTGCCGCCACCACCTCATTTTTAATCTCCGTCTTGAGATTTCTAGAGTTGCCGAGGTGGAGCTTAGCCTTATTCAGGCACGCTCTCGCCTCGGCAACTCTAGACGGGATTTTGTGCAGTGGTGGTGGTGGTGGCGGGCTTGTTGGAGCGTCTGCCGACGACCCGCCTGGTGCAGCCCTGCTGCCTGTTTTGGGCTTGGTCGTCGCTGGGGCGGTGGTCGGTTTAGGAGGGGGTTTGGGGTTAGCTGACTCCAATTCCCCTAGGCTCCGTCTAGCGCTTTGGGTTTGGTCGTCAGCTGCTTTTGGTTGCTGGGGGGAGGAGGACGCCCTCTGGGTCTTCTTCACGGGCGTGCGCATGCCAAACATCCTACTATAATTCATAAATTTTTTCTAATATTGTATAATGTATATGTATATAATTAGTATAAGTGTATAAGTTTGACAAAAGACAGTGTAAATTTATTATATTACAATTTAAAATCAGGTTAAAACAATTTAAAAACAATGTAAACTTAAAACTAGGTCAAAAAGGACAATAATAGGTCAAATTAGAAATATAATAACATAAAACAATAAAACAGGGTCAATAACAACTTAAATCTATGTCAAAAGGGACAGTAAAACTTAATTAAAAATTTGGAATGGTGTTTGCAAAGTTGCCTGGTGCAGCCTACCAGATGGCGGTAAAAGCACCGACCGATCCTACTAGTGGCGCCCCTGGCGTCAAAAAATGTCCCTAGCTCCTATTTGCCCCTACTCGAAGTGTGCAGAGCTAGGTGGCTGACCAAAAGTTGCGGTCCGGTCACCGCCAGATGGCGGTAAAAGCACTAGTGTGCTTTTAGCGCCTCTGGTACCAGATACCGTGCAACTCTGGCGGAGCTGGAACTCAGCCTAAAAATTGGATACAAACAAACACATTCAAGTAATTAAAACTAGGAATAAAATATAATAAAAGTCAACTTAAGTCTAGGTCAATAGGGACTATACAGGTGGCTAAGAACTAAGAACTTAGTGTCTTTTATGTTGTTGTTTACCCTGGTCGCTGTCAGGGGGCGCCACCGCAGCGCACACACACTCTCAAGGGAGAGGCGGGGTCTGCAGCTGTACGGATGCTATGGGTACATGCGCACACACTGACACGGCTTATGTTGCACCAGAGTTGCTTCCTACTTGGCGCTAGATGGCGCCAGTTGTGTGTTGTTTATTAGCTAAATTTAGCAACTTTCAGGACCTGTATCTCTGGACCCCTTGTCTGAAAATTTTGTCTGACGACGTGCAAAGTCGTTTTGAGGGGTCCTCCTTCGAGTCCCACCCCAAAAATTTGGACAATGGCCAACACAAAAAAGCAGGTTTTCGGGTTACGAGTGTATTTTACCACGTTAACTAGCCGGTTTTGCGGTTTGTGGTAAAATTTTTCTTCCGTTATATAGCTGGCGTTCGGAAGTCTCGCGCAGGAAAAATGTGAGATTAGGAGTATGTTATTCCTGTGGGAGCACTCTATCCGACACTGTAAAATTTGGGGGGGGGTCACATACAGAAAACACAAATGGAGGGGGACACACACTTTTAAAAATCCAGTTTGTAACCGCAAAAAGCGGACAGCCCAGCGGTTGTTCTCTTTACTGAAGAAATTTTTTCAGGATCCTGTAGAGGGGTCGATCCTCTATATTGTCGATACAAAAAGCATCTGTGTCACAGATCTAAATCCGGAGTTATTGGCTCTGAAAAAGTCAAAGGTCGAAGAAAAACACAGAAAATGTTGTTTTTCTGGCGATTACTTCGCCGTCACTTAAGTTATTGAAATAAAAGTTATATATTTAGAAAGGGGTCATTGTGTAGCCTTAGGGGCGCTATGACTTAGGTTAGGTTAGGTTTAGGTTTAGGTTAGGTTAGGTTAGAACAATGATCTAACCGAAAAAAATATTTTTCTCGAATATTCGTCTAAGTCCTGGCTCCATAGCCCCCCTAACTGGGAACTAACATAACCTAAAGACACATTCAGATTCTGGCGCTTCGCCGGCCGCTGCCGCGGCACGCTCGCTTCGCTCGCTCGGCTCGCGCGTTTTGGTCACTGTTCTAACCTAACCTAACCTAAACCTAAACCTAAGTCATAGCGCCCCTAAGGCTACACTCCAACCTAGAAAGGGCTCGTTAAGGGCTTTCTAGCCGTATTAGTCTCAATATTGTCCGATGAACTTTTGTCCGCACAAAATTTGGACAGTTGTCACAAAAGTGTCTTTTTCACGGTGTGTACTGACCTTTTGGCCGCCGAAGTAAATATCCTCTTGTAGAGGACACTTGGGCGCACAGAATTACACTTAAAAAGTTGTAGGTCATCGATCTAGTTTAAAAGTTAAAACACAAAAAGTAAAAGTTGAAAAATTTTGACACTAAAATGGAGATTGTACTTACAGTTTTACACTAATTTACACACAAAATATGTCAAATGAGAGGTCTCGACGAGACCTACTCACTGATGTAAGTCACTGTCTTCTAAGAGCCACTTAACACTGTTTTTGAGTCACTATCTCGTAAATAACCACTTTTCGTGGGAGAACTTTCGTCCTGGAAGCTCGATCACCACGATTTTTGGTTTGTCAGGATGCCCTTGCCGAGCGCCGTCGAATAAGCCGCTAATCACTAAAATCGGAGCACTTTTCGATTTTTCCCGAATTAAAAACGCGGAGCGACTTGAAAACCGATCTGATCGCTGCGGGAGCGTGATTGCGACTGGGGTTAGGTTAGGTTAGGTTAGGTTAGGTTAGGTTAGGTTTAGGTTAGGTTAGGTTAGGTTAGGTTAGGTTAGGTTAGGTTAGGTTAGGTTAGGTTAGGTTAGGTTAGGTTAGGTTAGGTTAGGTTAGGTTAGGTTAGGTTAGGTTAGGTTAGGTTAGGTTAGGTTAGGTTAGGTTAGGTTAGGTTAGGTTAGGTTAGGTTAGGTTAGGTTAGGTTAGGTTAGGTTAGGTTAGGTTAGGTTAGGTTAGGTTAGGTTAGGTTAGGTTAGGTTAGGTTAGGTTAGGTTAGGTTAGGTTAGGTTAGGTTAGGTTAGGTTAGGTTAGGTTAGGTTAGGTTAGGTTAGGTTAGGTTAGGTTAGGTTAGGTTAGGTTAGGTTAGGTTAGGTTAGGTTAGGTTAGGTTAGGTTAGGTTAGGTTAGGTTAGGTTAGGTTAGGTTAGGTTAGGTTAGGTTAGGTTAGGTTAGGTTAGGTTAGGTTAGGTTAGGTTAGGTTAGGTTAGGTTAGGTTAGGTTAGGTTAGGTTAGGTTAGGTTAGGTTAGGTTAGGTTAGGTTAGGTTAGGTTAGGTTAGGTTAGGTTAGGTTTTTTTTTTTTTTTTTTTTTTTTTTTAATTTGCTGTGCACAGAGTGTGCACAGCCGCCGCTTTCCCCGGACATAATCCAGGCCCTTGTTTTGTTTGTATTTTTTGTCAGGGTATTTTCTTTTCCCTTAGGGTGTAATAATTTTTTCAGGCATACTTTATTTTATGGTTGGTTACATTTTTTTCTATATATTACTAATCTTAATAGATATTAACATTCACATTTCATTTTATATTTGTATTTTTGTATATGACATTGTATAATACGCAAAAAAGTAAAATTGTATAGTTGTAAAATTTTGTTTTTGTGTGTTTGGTTTGTTGTCGTTTATCTTGTTTTGTTTTTTAGGATAGTGTTTTTGGCCACTTTTAAGCAGAACTTTACCAGGAGCGACCTCGTATCTTGCTCGGCAAACAACGACCTTAAGGACTGTGCTGTCAATTTTGTTTCCGTGCCAATCTCGAGGTCGCTTCTGGCGGCTTCGTGTATCGGGCAGTCGATGAGTAGGTGTGTAATAGTTTCGGGTTTTCCAGGTTCGCAATCGCACCATGGGTTCTCTTTAACCTTGAATCGGTGGAGGTACTCGGAGAATCCTCCATGTCCAGTAAGTACTTGTACTAGTGTTGGGGTGAGGTTTATTTTCCTTACGGTCTTATACCCCTCCACCGCTTCAGGGAGAAAGAGTTTGGTCGTTGATGCGGTCTGTCCTCCCTCGTATCTCCCTGCCCATTTGTGCTGCGTGTACTGCCTCAACTCGCGTTTTATCGCCGATAATGGGCACTTGTCGTAGTGCGCCGCTGTCTTTAAATTCAGAGCTGCCTGTTTGGCCAGTTCGTCGGCTCTTTCATTTCCGGGGTTTCCTATGTGCGCTTTTACCCAGAAGAGCCGGAGGGAGCATCCCTTGTCTCTGAGCATAGTGATGCTCCTCCGGATTTCAAAAACGATAGGGTGGAGCGACTCTGGGTTGCTGATCAGCTCCAGAGCTGATCTTGAGTCGCTCAACACCTCTATTTGCCTTAGGGACCCCTTCATGGCAAATTTTACGGCCTGCTGTATCGCGCAAAGTTCCGCCTGGAAGACCGTACAGTAGTTACTGAGTTTGATTTTGCGCGTGGCTTTTTCTTCACCTCCTCTCCAGTAGGTGTATGCGGCACCGACTTTACCTTCTATTTTGCTCCCATCTGTATAGATGAGGTCATCGCAAAGGCGATGGATCTGGTGTGTGTCGGGCTGCATGGTTCCGATGGATTCGAACTTGATCAGTGGGTCCTGTCCGGGGTGAGGCGCGTGGAGGAAGCAGACTTTTTGTTCCACTGTACAGTCTCTGCCTTCAAGTGGTTTTCCTCTCTTGTGTTCATATAGCTGTGCAGCTTCTTTTATACGCAGGTCAAGTGGGAGCAAACCTGAAAGTAGAAGTGCAGCGTGCAGTGATACCGTTCGGTAAGATTTGCAGATCTTCTGCGCAAAACCTCGCTGAACGGCACTTAGCTGCTTCTGCACTCCCACCTTGTCAGTGGCGTGGGCCCACACACTGGATGCGTACAGTGCTACCGGTTCGACTACCGCGGTGTAGATCGTCCTGACCACTTCGGGGTTCAGACCCCACTCGATTTTTGCGGTTTTGGCGAGCCGCTTGTATAGGTTGGTGACCTTGCGACAGACGTTGGACACGTGGGTGTTATATGTCAACTTCTTGTCTATCGTAAGGCCCAGCAGCTTCACCTCGTCAACGAAGCGAATCATTTCCCCCGCCATGTGCACGGGAGGAGTATCAAACTTTAACTTTTTTGTCACCAGCATTGCATTGGTTTTGTGTGCTGCGAATTTGAGTTTGTTTTCGATACCCCACTCGTGCACACGCGCGAGGATCTGGCTCGCATGCTGCGCGATGGTCGGTCCGGAGTGCCCGGAGAAGATCAGGACGACGTCATCCGCGAACGCCTGGCAATGTACTCCCCTTTGCTCGAGATCCTCTAGTAGAGGATCCAGTAAGAGGTTCCACAGTGTAGGACCGCTTATCGAGCCCTGTACGCATCCTTTCTCTGGTGTTCTTGTGTGTGTTTTCCCGGCGTAGTGCACAACTACTTTACGGTCCTCAAAGTAATTCCCTATCAATTTCTTGAGGTTGGTGGGACACTTCTTGTTTTGTAATTGGCACTTGATCGCCGGCCACCAGGCGTTGTCGAATGCACCTTCGATGTCGAGTGAGACCATCATCGAGATCTTTTTAGCTTCGAGGTTTCCCCTGATGTGCTGCATGAGGTCATATAGGGCGTCTTCTGTGGAGCGTTGCGGAACAAAGCCGTACTGTCTAGGGTTTGTCTTGGGTAAAATGTGCCATCTGACTCGTCGGATCATCATTTTTTCGAGAATTTTGCCCAATATCGACAGTAGTCCGATGGGTCGGTACGACTTTGGTCCGCTGTAATCCGCTCGCCCTGGTTTCCTCAGCACCACAACAGCTGCCTCCTTCCAGGCGATGGGAAAGCACGCTAGTGTAAGACATTTGTTGGCGATTTCCAGGAAGACAGGACTGGCAGTGCCTATGGCCCTCTGACAGATGTCCGCTGTGAAACCGTCTGGTCCTGGGGCCTTTTTGGGGTGGAAGCTGGCTAGTGTTCGCTCTAGTTCGGCCATTGTGAATGGAGGGTCTGCGGGGGCTACTGGCTGGCCAGTATCATCGTTTTCGGCTTGGGATCTTATAGATTTGTGGATATTATTATCCACTCCTCTATCATCTTTAGGGAAAAATGTGGCAGCCAGTAGCTCCGCAGATCTCTCAGGGCCTAGAACTGTTCCAGCGTCAACTAGCAATTGGTCCTCTTTCTTTCCAGACGATTTTTGGATTATTCTGTAGATTCCGTCCCACAGGCTCTCCCTGTCCTGTCTTCCACAGAAGTCCTTCCAACTTCTTGTCTGTGCTTTTTCTACCTCAATCTCATATTCTCTTTTTCTTTTCAGGTACTCTTCGACTACGTGCTGACGTCTGGGTGGAGCCGCGTTTCGTATCCTTCGCTTCAACGTGCTAACTTCGTGCTTCAGACTGCCCAGTTCTTCTGTCCACCAAGGTAAGTGTTTTTTGTTTTTCCCTTCTTTTTTCCTAGGTATTGTGCTGTTGCATGTTTCTTTTATGCTGTTTATGTACTTTTCTACTACTGTTTCTAGTTCTTCTTTATTTTGTATCTTTTGTATGTCTTTTACTGTGATGTTGTTTGTTCTCAATGTTTGTTCTAGTACCTCCGTGAAGCTACTCCAGTTCGCTTTCCGTGTGTTGTAGACGCGCGTTGCACTTGTTGGTTTTCGTTCTGAGGTCTTCTCTAGCTCGAGGCGGAAGGTGATGGCGTTGTGATCGGAGCTGGTAACTGTTTTATCAACCTTCCATTCCTTTATGAAGCGGATGGCGCTGGGCGAGCAAACCGTTATGTCGACGTTACTGGTGAGGATTTGTCCTCCCCTGATGGTGTCGAATGTTGGATCCTCTCCTTCATTTAGTAAGTGCAGGTCTTGCTCGTCCAGAAAACCTCTCAGCTCTTCGCCTCTAGTGTCCTCCACTGCACTGCCCCACCAAGTGCTCCACGCGTTCACGTCACCTCCCACTATTAGGATTTTGCTCGCTTTCAGTTCGTCGCAGACGTTCTTTAATTGGGCCAAGTAAGTATCGAGCGGTTCCGTGCTCTCGAAGTACACCGAGACCACTCCGACCGTCCACTTTTTCGTTTTCAGTGTGGCAGCTGCTATGTTTTCGGAGATCGGAATTTGGCTGGGCCAAATTTCGATTTCGTCGTCAAAGACTATGATGGCTGCTTTCACTGGCTTTGTTCGTGGCAGTCCGCACTGAATTACCCTGGTTCCGGTGTACTTCTTGAGTTCGCCTATCGCTCCCACGTAGGGTTCCTGGACTAAGGCTATACTGTATTTCCTTTTCTGCGCTTCTAATAGGAGTTCCTGTGTCGCCAGTCTTTTTCGTTGAAGGTTTGCTTGTACTACTTTATACCCATGGGTGCCCTTAGCAGTAGGACACGCTAGAGCGGGCTATGGCATCCCACTTGCGTCTGACCGGACATTCCCCATCGAAGGCCGAGTGTCCGTTAGCTGGCAACTTGGCTTCCGTGCAGTTTCGACATTTGGGTTTGTCGCCAGCATTGTAAGTCGGGCAGTCGACTTTGTGATGCTTGTCACCGCAGAAACTGCAAAGGTCGTCGGTCTCTTTACAGTTTCTACGACCATGTCCGTAGTTGAGGCACCTTGTGCACTGCACTAACGGAGATTGGTCCAGAACTTCCAACCACTGCAGGTCTATATGGACTCTTCCTGCACTTGTGAGTCTCTGCCACACCACAGGAGACACTTGCACTACCACGTGCGACTGCAGTGGGTTCCGCGCCCTCCTCCTGTAGCGGACAGAGAAACGCTGTTGCTCTTCCGTCAGGTCTCGCATGAGGTCGGCGTTCTGTACTTTGAAGGACTTGATTATGTCCTCGTCCGTATTTATGTTGAGGAGGTCCTTAACAATGACCAGAGGGTCCTTGTTACGGGCCTCCTCGACCTTGAGGTTCTTATTGGCCTTGAGTCTGGCTGCTGTTTTGTTTAGCTCTTCCTTGGTCGAGCAGCTGATCACTACCTTTTGATCCTTGATCTTCCTTGTGCGCTGGATCTGTAGGCCATTTGTTCGGGCGTCGAGCGTTTCACGAACTTTGTTTAGTACTTCCTCGCTGGTGTCCACCGCATCACTGGTGGACACTATGATGGAGTGACTCGGTTGGCGCGAGATGGTTGTTTTTGGGGGAGCTGTAACCGGCCGCGAGAGGACCTCGGCATACGATGGGGCAGACTCCTTCAGAGCCTCCATCTGTTTTCCGTTCTCCTCCACAGCCAGGCGCAGGACCTCCAGTTTTTCGGCTAGTATGTCCGTGCCTTCGACGCCCGAGCACGGTGGTGGCTGGCATGGTGGTCTCTCCAGGGCTGGTACCACCTGTTTTTTAATTAGGTTCTTTATGGCTTCGATGCCGCCAAGAACCTCCTCGGCCAGTGGGTCGCTAGCGGCGTTGGAGGCTTTAAGAGCCATTAATTCCGCCAGCTTCTCATTGTGCTGGGTTTCTATTAGCCTGAGGTCCTCCTCGCGCTGAAAGCGCAGTTTGTCCAGCCTCTCCCTGACGGCGCCGTTTTCCTCTGTTAATTCTAAAACAATATGGTATAAGTTGTTTGCACCATTTGTGACAGCCTCTTTTATGGACGTCTTCAGGTTTCCCGATTGCTCTAACTGTAGCTTTATATCTTTATAGATGGTGTGGGCTCGGGTCATAGAATTCGCCGTGGGCGGGTTGGCCTGCAGGGTGGTCTGCTGGCTCACTCGTCGTGAGGTGGTGGCTTCGGCCGCCGCAGGGAGTGCGGTTCCGGAGAGCTGTTTTGGCTCAGACGTCTTCTTCGGTGGTATGTATACAACCTTAGTTTCTTTGACGTTGGTTCTATTGGCCGACGACATTTTGCTGACAAGGGCTGCGGCTTAAATAGTCTCTAACCTAACCTTAGTGTATGTTGTGTATGTATAATTTGTAAGTGTATAAGGTTTTATGTGTATATAGTCAGATTTATGTCGTGTAAAACAATTTGTCAATTTATAACTGCTTAAAAACTAGGTCAATAGAGACGAGTCCGTTTAAAAATAGAATAAAAGGTGTAAAAATAACATAGACACAGTCAAAATGAACAAAATATTACTTAAATCTAGGTCAATAAGGACATAAAATTGTATAATAAAATATAACACAATATTTGCAAAAAGTTGCCTGGTGCAGCCTGATAGATGGCGGTAAAAGCACCGTCCGCCAGCTAACACCCTACAACTAGCGCCCCTAGCGTCAAAAAGTGACCCTAGATCTTTTTGGCGCTACTCGGAGTGGGCGGAGCTAGAAGGCTGACCAAGAGTTGTCGTCAACTTACCGCTAGATGGCGCTAAAAGCACCGTTTTGGTTGAACCTTTTTTTGAAAGGAGTCCGTGTCAGGTAGCGGAACTAATTTGTACTTAGTCTTTATAATTTGTCAGTAATGCCTTTTCTTTCCCTTTTTTTCAGGTGCGGAGACGGCGTACGGAGGAAGGGGAGCAGAGCAGAGCTACGCAGGATGGCAGGTACGTTGGTAAGTAGGTTTTTCTTTGTCTATAGCTCTGGGTTTCTGTTTCCTCTTTCTCAGGTTTGTCGCGTCACGCTTGCCTACCGGCGGTCATTTGGGCTATTTCTAGGGCAGGAGATGTTTAAATTAGTTAAACTATGGCCAATAGGGCCTGTGTTGTAAGGCCAATAGGGCCAAATTATCGTCAGTATTTTTAAATTGTTTGTTTACAAATTGGTTTACCTCCCTTCGCCGCTAGATGGCGGTAAAAGCTACGGGTAAGATAGCGTCAGTACAATTTATTTGTTTTAAAGTGCTTGGGGGTTTGGCACTGTCTTAATCTAACTTATGATCTACTTAAATAATATGTTGGTGACGTAGTATCTTCGTTTTTCGCAACAGTGGTCCGCAAAAGATTTAAAGTTTTATTTAGGGGGCGTGTCGATAATGCCGCCACACTCACACTAACACAGCCTCCAGGCAGTTTGCTGCCCGGCGCTAGGTGACTCTGGGGTGGCGCAAAGTCTGTTGCCGGCAACAGATGGCGCCAATTAGCTGTGAGGGGTCTTTAAATCCTTGCCAGAAGGTACTATGTCCCAATTTAGTGCTTCGGGATGATGCACTGTCCTAGTCTGTCCTATATACTTATTTATTGACACTGCCTTCCCGTGTTTATGGCCGCAATCTTCCACACGGCTCAAGGATATTTTTGTTTTTGCCAGAAGTTCCCTCTACTTGTTGACAGATGGCGCTGAGTAGCGACAAGTGTATGTCGCGTCACTGGGCGGGGCTTAAAGTGCCAAGGGTATGTCGTGCACTCACACTAGCGGAGTATTTCCGCCCAAGTGATAACACGCCACCCGTGATAACGGGCCGCCCTAGGATGTTTTTGGACAATAGGTGGGTTCCTAGGTGGAATAGGGGGGGGGCAGTGTCACAGTTTGTACAATATATCTTAAGAAGTAACAATATGGGACTTCTATGGTCATGAAGCTCTTAAAATACTAGATTTACTTAAATTTATAGTCGTCCAGTTGCTGATCTCTGCCGTCAGGGGGCGCCACCTTCGCACTGCGACTGCACGCACACTCTCGTAAAAGGGGGCGGAGTCAGCAGTACTGATGAGCACCTCTGTGATAGCGCACACACACTGACACAGGTTTTTAATTTGTTCTAGAACTTTCGGCAGGTATTTTTCCCCTAGGCGCTAGATGTCGCTAGTTGTATGGTCGTTTTTTCCTTTTTTGGAGTTTTCAGAGTCCTGTATCTCGCTAGTTCCTGAAGTAAATCTAAATGTTATACGATACAAACTGGTTTTGGGGGCCCCTCTATCTGGTCCGCCCAAAGGAAACTCTCTAAAGGTCCAGGGGAAAAAGTGCCTTTTCAAGTTACGTGTTTATTATTTACACCGGAAATTTTTTGGAAAATTGAATTTCAAGCAAACCGCTGAACCGATTTGCACCAAATTTTCTGTGTGGATAGAGTAAAATGAGCACTATAATAATCAGATTTTTAAAAGATATGTTCAGCATCTATTTACTGAGTTTTGATTTTTTGAAATTTTTCTTGATTTTAAATGTCAAATATCTTAATAGTCACTTATCGTATAGAATTTTTTGAGGTGTCTCTGCAATCCTCTCGATATGTTTCAGCTGGCTGTGTGGTTGGCGTTGGGCGGGCAGCGAAAATTGTCGAATTTTCGGCCACGCCCAAGATGGTTTTTTGCTGTTTTTTCGGCACTGGAGTGCCGAAAAATTTTGGACTTGGTGCCAAAATGTTCCTCTCCGGAGGGCGCTTCCGATGACACCTTGAAATATGGGGGTCGTAGCGACCGTTTGCACAGCGTTTCACTTTGAAGTTTAAAAGTTCACTTGTTTTGGTGTTTTTTGGCCTAAAAAGGTCCAAAAAATGTCGCGATTTTCACGAAAATTCACTGTCGCTTGGACCGCTTTTCACCGCACAATATAACACAAAAAACTCGTAAATCGGTCAAAGTAAACCTATTTTACCGATTTAAACTGCGGAAAAAGACACTTAGGCCTCGCGGAGCTCGTTTTTTCAACTTTGGACGTGCGCTCTCGGGACGGCAGGTCAAGTGCAACTGGTTAGGTTAGGTTAGGTTAGGTTAGGTTAGGTTAGGTTAGGTTAGGTTAGGTTAGGTTAGGTTAGGTTAGGTTAGGTTAGGTTAGGTTAGGTTAGGTTAGGTTAGGTTAGGTTAGGTTAGGTTAGGTTAGGTTAGGTTAGGTTAGGTTAGGTTAGGTTAGGTTAGGTTAGGTTAGGTTAGGTTAGGTTAGGTTAGGTTAGGTTAGGTTAGGTTAGGTTAGGTTAGGTTAGGTTAGGTTAGGTTAGGTTAGGTTAGGTTAGGTTAGGTTAGGTTAGGTTAGGTTAGGTTAGGTTAGGTTAGGTTAGGTTAGGTTAGGTTAGGTTAGGTTAGGTTAGGTTAGGTTAGGTTAGGTTAGGTTAGGTTAGGTTAGGTTAGGTTAGGTTAGGTTAGGTTAGGTTAGGTTAGGTTAGGTTAGGTTAGGTTAGGTTAGGTTAGGTTAGGTTAGGTTAGGTTAGGTTAGGTTAGGTTAGGTTAGGTTAGGTTAGGTTAGGTTAGGTTAGGTTAGGTTAGGTTAGGTTAGGTTAGGTTAGGTTAGGTTAGGTTAGGTTAGGTTAGGTTAGGTTAGGTTAGGTTAGGTTAGGTTAGGTTAGGTTAGGTTAGGTTAGGTTAGGTTAGGTTAGGTTAGGTTAGGTTAGGTTAGGTTAGGTTAGGTTAGGTTAGGTTAGGTTAGGTTAGGTTAGGTTAGGTTAGGTTAGGTTAGGTTAGGTTAGGTTAGGTTAGGTTAGGTTAGGTTAGGTTAGGTTAGGTTAGGTTAGGTTAGGTTAGGTTAGGTTAGGTTAGGTTAGGTTAGGTTAGGTTAGGTTAGGTTAGGTTAGGTTAGGTTAGGTTAGGTTAGGTTAGGTTAGGTTAGGTTAGGTTAGGTTAGGTTAGGTTAGGTTAGGTTAGGTTAGGTTAGGTTAGGTTAGGTTAGGTTAGGTTAGGTTAGGTTAGGTTAGGTTAGGTTAGGTTAGGTTAGGTTAGGTTAGGTTAGGTTAGGTTAGGTTAGGTTAGGTTAGGTTAGGTTAGGTTAGGTTAGGTTAGGTTAGGTTAGGTTAGGTTAGGTTAGGTTAGGTTAGGTTAGGTTAGGTTAGGTTAGGTTAGGTTAGGTTAGGTTAGGTTAGGTTAGGTTAGGTTAGGTTAGGTTAGGTTAGGTTAGGTTTTTTTTTTTTTTTTTTTTTTTTTTTTTTTAATTGACTGTGCACAGAGTGTGCACAGCCGCCGCTTTTCCCCGGACATAATCCAGGCCCTTTTCTAGTTTTTTATTTATTTATTTGGGCTCTTTTCTTTTCTTTTTGTATTCTTTCTTTTCTTTTCTTTTCTTATATTTATAACATTATTTCTTATATTATAAGGGTATATTATAATATTGTTATAATTTTTCATTTTTGTTAATACTAATGCGGCTAGTCTTTTACATGGATTACTCATTAAACATTTTCATTCTACACGATTGTGCTTACACAGGTTAATTTTTTGTATATAATAAATTTTAAACAGTGGAGGTACATGAATAAGACAATATGATTTAAGTTGATTTACATTGTAAAAACTATTTTGAAAATTTAAAATGAGATTAAAATTTGACTAGATAAGATGGGTTGTAAAATTAAAGTCTGTTATAAATTTATAATTTGTAAAATAACTTAGTCTAGTTTAAAATGGTGGATTGTAAAATTGAAAATTTTTTGTAAAATTGAAAATACAATAGTAAAAAGGGAAGGTGTAAGATGTAAATAGGTAAAATGTGTAGAATGTATTGTAAAAATAGAGTTGTAAAATTGTAATTAGAATTGTAAATGGTAAAAATGGTAAAATCAAATGGTTATGTATAACTATAATTATGTTCGGTCTTAAAAATGAAGACGTGGTTTTCTCAACAAACACGGCAGAGTGTTGGTGTGTGTGTGTTGTTCATGGTCTTGTTCAGTTTAATTGCATATAGTAAATATTCCAAGGAATGTTTGGTATGTCAATTTATTGATGACGAGACCATGAACATGGTGTTTGTGTTTGTGTGTGTGTAATGGGTGTATAGTTGATATGTGTTGGTGGGTATTGTTGTGTGTTGTATGTGTGCGTGGATAGTGTTGGGCAACACATCAGTGTTGCCGTATCTATCTGTGTTGTGTTTAGTGTTGTTATGTTCAAGTATGGCCCGGATACAATCCAAGCCAACATTAAACATAATGCCGCTTCCAAATATAATATTTGTGTTTGTTTCCGGGTCATACTTGACAATGTTTTGTGTTTCCTGTTGTGTGTGTGTTTGAGTAAGCGCATGTGTGGGGTCTCTGTCGTGTTTGTCGAGTCCGTCGAGTACAAACGGCGCTTTCCGCGCGCCCGTGACGACCTCATCCGTATGCGACGCTCGACCGCGCGATGTCGTCCCATTTTTTCCGGACAGGACAGTCCCCGCTGAACGCAGTGTGCCCGGTGTCTTTTCCTTTGGAGCGTGTGCAATTTTTGCAGGTGGGATTTTCGCCCGCGGTATAGCGCGGGCAGTCCGCTCGTGGGTGGGGGTCGCCGCAGAAGCTGCAAAGATCGATAGATTCTTTGCAGCTCCTGCGACCATGCCCATACCCCAGACACCGGGTACACTGCACCAGCGGGGACTGGTCCTCGACCGGCACCCTCTGCAGGTCTATGTGGACCTTCCCCACCGACGTCAGCCTCTGCCACATCTTGGGAGGCACCTGAAGGACGACGTGACACTCCGAGGGGTTTCTCGCCTTCCTTCGGTACCTCACCACGACGGCGCCGAAGTCGGCGTCGGTGAGGCCTGCTAACTGGTCCACATTTTGGGTCCGCAAAGACGCCAGGATGTCCTCGTCCGTATTATAGGACTGGACATCCTTTATTATCACCAGCGGGTTCTTGTTCAGCGCCTCCGCAACGTCCAGAGTCCCGGTGGTTCTGAGTTTAGCTGCCATTCTGGTCAGCTCGTCCTTGCTGGAGCAACTCAGCACCACCTTTTGGTCTCTGACCTTGCGGACGCGCTGGACCTGAAAGCCGCTGGTCTTGGCGTCAAGTGCGGTGCGGACCCGTCCGAGCACATCCTCGCTCGTGTCCATCGCCTCTCGGGAGGACACGATGATCGAGTGATGGCTCGGTGGGGGGGCCGGTCGTATGGGGGCGGCGGGGGCGGCGAGCGTCTTGGCGTATGTGGAGGTGGTGGGTTTCAGTTCCGGGATCTGGGTGCTGATGACCGCGGTGGTCTCCCTGATGGCCAACACCTCGGTCATCAGCTCCTCATGTTTGTCCCGGATTTCCTCCTTCTGGACCTCTCTGATCTCCTTTTGGAGCTTGGTGTTTTCGGCAAGCAGCTTGCTGTTTTCAGCAAGCAGCTTGCCGGCCTCCACCAACCTCTTGTTGAGCTGGTCCAGCTCCACCTTCCTCTCCTCCCCCGAGTCCTTCTGTCCTTCTTCCTGTTTTTTCCTCTCTCTCTCTTTGCCCCCTCCCTTTTCCAGTTCCGCCTCCTTAACTAGCTGGTAGAGACGCTCCACTGCCGCCACCACCTCATTTTTAATCTCCGTCTTGAGATTTCTAGAGTTGCCGAGGTGGAGCTTAGCCTTATTCAGGCACGCTCTCGCCTCGGCAACTCTAGACGGGATTTTGTGCAGTGGTGGTGGTGGTGGCGGGCTTGTTGGAGCGTCTGTCGACGACCCGCCTGGTGCAGCCCTGCTGCCCGTTTTTGGCTTGGTCGTCGCTGGGGCCGTGGTCGGTTTAGGGAGGGGTTTGGGGTTCGCCGACTCGCATTCCCCTAGACTGCGTCTAGTGTTTTGGGTCTGGTCGTCAGCTGCTTTTGGTTTCTGGGGGGAGGAGGACGCCCTCTGGGTCTTCTTCACGGGCGTGCGCATGCCAAACATCCTGCTGTAATTCATGTATTAAATCCAAATATTATGTAAAATGTAAAAGTGTATAGTCAATAATTATATAGTCAATTTGTAAATAATAAAAATAAATTACTTAAAACTAGGTCAAAAGGGACAATAGTAGGTCGAATTAAAAATAGAATAACATAAAACAATAAAACAATAAAACAGGGTCAATATAACAGCTTAAATCTATGTCAAAAGGGACAGTAAAAACTTAATTAAAAATTTGGAATGGTGTTTGCAAAGTTGCCTGGTGCAGCCTACCAGATGGCGGTAAAAGCACCTACCGATCATACAAGTGGCGCCCCTGGCGTCAAAAAATGTCCCTAGCTCCTTTTGGGGCCACTCGAAGTGTGCAGAGCTAGGTGGCTGACCAAAAGTTGTGGTGCGGTCACCGCCAGATGGCGGTAAAAGCACTAGTGTGCTTTTAGCGCCTCTGGTACCAGGCACCGTACAACTTTGGGGAGCTGGAACTCAGTCTAAAAATTGGATATAAACAAACACATTCAAGTAGTTAAAACTAGGAATAAAATATAATAAAAGTCAACTTAAGTCTAGGTCAATAGGGACTATACAGGTAAATAAGAACTAAGAACTTAGTGTCTTTTATGTTATTGTTTACCCTGGTCGCTGTCAGGGGGCGCCACCGCAGCGCACACACACTCTCAAGGGAGAGGCGGGGTCTGCAGCTGTACGAATGCTGTGGGTACAGGCGCACACACACTGACACCTCTTCTAGTGCACCCTGGTGCGCCGGAGTGGTTTGCTACTGGGCACTAGGTGGCGCTAGTAGTGGGTTGTTTATTAGCGAATTTTTACCAACTTTCAGGCCCTGTATCTCTGGACCCCGTGTCTGAAAACTCTGTCTGACGACGTAGAACGTCGTTTTGGGGGGTCCTCTTCTGGTTTCACCCGAAAACTGGTCGCTATAGGTCAAGGTAAGGAAGTGTATTTTCAACTTACGTAAGTATTTACCACGTTATTTCGCCGGTTTTGCGGTTCGTGGTAGAAATTTGTCTTCCTTTCTGTAGCTTGCGTTTGGAGGTCTCACATGGGAAAAATATGAGACTTTGTGTAGGTTGTAGTTAGAGGTCTCCTCTGTGGTGTGCTGTAAAAATTTGGGGGGAGCCCCGTACAAAAAACACAAAAGAGGGGGGGTCACACACTTGTAAATTCCAATTTGTAACCGCAACAAGCGCACTGCTCCGCAGGTATGTTCTTTTTTCAGGATCTCTTTTCAGGGTCCTGTAGAGGAGTCTATCCTCTGTATTATAGGCACTTGAAAAGTGTGTGTCATAGATCTCGATTTAGAGTTATAAGCACTTAAAAAGTCAAAATGTCGAGAAAAACGCAAAAAATGTTGTTTTTTTGGCGATTACTTCGCCGTCACTTAACCTAGAGAATTAAGAATTATATATATGTGATGGGCTCGGTGAGGGCTTTCTAGCCGTTCTAGTCTCGGTGTTCTGTGGTCACTTTTGTCGCGCACCAATTTCGGACCGCTGTCAGAGAAATGTCTTTTTCCAGTGTGTACTGACCTTATGGCAGTGGAGTTTTGTATCCTCTTGTAGAGGACACTTGGGCGCACAGGATTTCACAAGAAAAAGTAGTGGTCGTCGATTTACTTTCCGAGATAAACGTCAAAAACAGAAAGTCGGAAAAAATTTTCACTAAAATTGAAATAGTACTCACAGTTCTTCACGGATTTTTACAAAAAATATAGTCAAATGAAAGGTCTCACTGAGACCTATTCACTGGTATAAGTCCACTGTCTTCTATATTGCACTAAAACTAATTTGGAGTCACTATCTCACTGTTGACCGCTTTTCGTGGGAGAACTTTCGTCCACGAAGCTCGATCACCACGAAAATTGGTTTGCTGGGTAGCCCTTGCCAAGCGCCGTCAAATAAGCCGCAAAACACTGTAATCGGATGACTTTTCGATTTTTGGCGAATTAAAAACGCGGAGCGACTCAAAACCGATCTGCTCGCTACGGTAGCGTGTTTG
>CAJHVG010000075.1:0-47521 GCA_905147325.1 Notodonta dromedarius
ATACCTGGTGGGAAGGTCCCCAGGGTCTGCGTTGTTGGTTCCATCCATAATTTCGCTTTTCTTGAACATACTACTTACCTATTTTGTCGCCGTCGTCGGTCGAATTTTAGTCTCTGGAATTTCAAAGTCTAATAACTCAGTACCTAATTCACCGATAACTACCTAACTCGCTGGGGAGGTCCCTGGTGGTCTTCCTGACGGTGTCCGCTATCTAGGTCACCTAGATTTTCAATTTTCTAAAACAAAAGTCGCCAATTAATCGAAAAATTTCAGTTTTTTCCCCCCCCTCAACAATTTTGAACCTAACTTTTGGCTAATTTTCATCCTATAGCATCGCCAGCGACGCCCCGCTTCCGACGAGGTGTCGCTCGAGAGAGTAGCTTCAAAAAAGTACCACCCACCCCCACCACATCCTTTGTTTTCTTTGTTCCTTTGTCTCTGCGGCAAACAAGTACCACCCAGCCACCCCCACCACACCACATCCTTTGTTCCTTTGTCTCGACGAAAAGTTTTACCTATATAAGCGCGGACCGCGCGCAATACATTTGCTATTGTCGTTTGAACATTCATTGTGATAACATCGTTCGTTCCTAATCAACGTACCTATCTTTCCCAAATTTTGGTATATTTTTCGTGTTAATTTTCAGAATAAAAAAAAAGTTAATTTCTGCAAACAAATAACTCGATAATCAGTTCATCTGATAGCCGTCATACCTGGTGGGAAGGTCCCCAGGGTCTGCGTTGTTGGTTCCATCCATAATTTCGCTTTTCTTGAACATACTACTTACCTAAATTTGTCGAAAAAAGTTAATTTCTGCAAACAAACAACTCGATAATCGTCTATCAGTTCATCTGATAGCCGTCATACCTGGTGGGAAGGTCCCCAGGGTCTGCGTTGTTGGTTCCATCCATAATTTCGCTTTTCTTGAACATACTACTTACCTATTTTGTCGCCGTCGTCGGTCGAATTTTAGTCTCTGGAATTTCAAAGTCTAATAACTCAGTACCTAATTCACCGATAACTACCTAACTCGCTGGGGAGGTCCCTGGTGGTCTTCCTGACGGTGTCCGCTATCTAGGTCACCTAGATTTTCAATTTTCTAAAACAAAAGTCGCCAATTAATCGAAAAATTTCAGTTTTTTTCCCCCCCCTCAACAATTTTGAACCTAACTTTTGGCTAATTTTCATCCTATAGCATCGCCAGCGACGCCCCGCTTCCGACGAGGTGTCGCTCGAGAGAGTAGCTTCAAAAAGTACCACCCACCCCCACCACATCCTTTGTTTTCTTTGTTCCTTTGTCTCTGCGGCAAACAAGTACCACCCAGCCACCCCCACCACACCACATCCTTTGTTCCTTTGTCTCGACGAAAAGTTTTACCTATATAAGCGCGGACCGCGCGCAATACATTCGCTATTGTCGTTTGAACATTCATTGTGATAACATCGTTCCTAATCAACGTACCTATCTTTCCCAAATTTTGGTATATTTTTCGTGTTAATTTTCAGAATAAAAAAGTTAATTTCTGCAAACAAATAACTCGATAATCAGTTCATCTGATAGCCGTCATACCTGGTGGGAAGGTCCCCAGGGTCTGCGTTGTTGGTTCCATCCATAATTTCGCTTTTCTTGAACATACTACTTACCTATTTTGTCGCCGTCGTCGGTCGAATTTTAGTTTCTGGAATTTCAAAGTCTAATAACTCAGTACCTAATTCACCGATAACTACCTAACTCGCTGGGGAGGTCCCTGGTGGTCTTCCTGACGGTGTCCGCTATCTAGGTCACCTAGATTTTCAATTTTCTAAAACAAAAGTCGCCAATTAATCGAAAAATTTCAGTTTTTTCCCCCCCCTCAACAATTTTGGACCTAACTTTTGGCTAATTTTCATCCTATAGCATCGCCAGCGACGCCCCCCTTCCGACGAGGTGTCGCTCGAGAGAGTAGCTTCAAAAAAATACCACCCCCCCCCACCACATCCTTTGTTTTCTTTGTTCCTTTGTCTCTGCGGCAAACAAGTACCACCCAGCCACCCCCACCACACCACATCCTTTGTTCCTTTGTCTCGACGAAAAGTTTTACCTATATAAGCGCGGACCGCGCGCAATACATTCGCTATTGTCGTTTGAACATTCATTGTGATAACATCGTTCCTAATCAACGTACCTATCTTTCCCAAATTTTGGTATATTTTTCGTGTTAATTTTCAGAATAAAAAAGTTAATTTCTGCAAACAAATAACTCGATAATCAGTTCATCTGATAGCCGTCATACCTGGTGGGAAGGTCCCCAGGGTCTGCGTTGTTGGTTCCATCCATAATTTCGCTTTTCTTGAACATACTACTTACCTATTTTGTCGCCGTCGTCGGTCGAATTTTAGTCTCTGGAATTTCAAAGTCTAATAACTCAGTACCTAATTCACCGATAACTACCTAACTCGCTGGGGAGGTCCCTGGTGGTCTTCCTGACGGTGTCCGCTATCTAGGTCACCTAGATTTTCAATTTTCTAAAACAAAAGTCGCCAATTAATCGAAAAATTTCAGTTTTTTCCCCCCCCTCAACAATTTTGAACCTAACTTTTGGCTAATTTTCATCCTATAGCATCGCCAGCGACGCCCCGCTTCCGACGAGGTGTCGCTCGAGAGAGTAGCTTCAAAAAAGTACCACCCACCCCCACCACATCCTTTGTTTTCTTTGTTCCTTTGTCTCTGCGGCAAACAAGTACCACCCAGCCACCCCCACCACACCACATCCTTTGTTCCTTTGTCTCGACGAAAAGTTTTACCTATATAAGCGCGGACCGCGCGCAATACATTTGCTATTGTCGTTTGAACATTCATTGTGATAACATCGTTCGTTCCTAATCAACGTACCTATCTTTCCCAAATTTTGGTATATTTTTCGTGTTAATTTTCAGAATAAAAAAGTTAATTTCTGCAAACAAATAACTCGATAATCAGTTCATCTGATAGCCGTCATACCTGGTGGGAAGGTCCCCAGGGTCTGCGTTGTTGGTTCCATCCATAATTTCGCTTTTCTTGAACATACTACTTACCTATTTTGTCGCCGTCGTCGGTCGAATTTTAGTCTCTGGAATTTCAAAGTCTAATAACTCAGTACCTAATTCACCGATAACTACCTAACTCGCTGGGGAGGTCCCTGGTGGTCTTCCTGACGGTGTCCGCTATCTAGGTCACCTAGATTTTCAATTTTCTAAAACAAAAGTCGCCAATTAATCGAAAAATTTCAGTTTTTTTCCCCCCCCTCAACAATTTTGAACCTAACTTTTGGCTAATTTTCATCCTATAGCATCGCCAGCGACGCCCCGCTTCCGACGAGGTGTCGCTCGAGAGAGTAGCTTCAAAAAAGTACCACCCACCCCCACCACATCCTTTGTTTTCTTTGTTCCTTTGTCTCTGCGGCAAACAAGTACCACCCAGCCACCCCCACCACACCACATCCTTTGTTCCTTTGTCTCGACGAAAAGTTTTACCTATATAAGCGCGGACCGCGCGCAATACATTTGCTATTGTCGTTTGAACATTCATTGTGATAACATCGTTCGTTCCTAATCAACGTACCTATCTTTCCCAAATTTTGGTATATTTTTCGTGTTAATTTTCAGAATAAAAAAAAAGTTAATTTCTGCAAACAAATAACTCGATAATCAGTTCATCTGATAGCCGTCATACCTGGTGGGAAGGTCCCCAGGGTCTGCGTTGTTGGTTCCATCCATAATTTCGCTTTTCTTGAACATACTACTTACCTAAATTTGTCGAAAAAAGTTAATTTCTGCAAACAAACAACTCGATAATCGTCTATCAGTTCATCTGATAGCCGTCATACCTGGTGGGAAGGTCCCCAGGGTCTGCGTTGTTGGTTCCATCCATAATTTCGCTTTTCTTGAACATACTACTTACCTATTTTGTCGCCGTCGTCGGTCGAATTTTAGTTTCTGGAATTTCAAAGTCTAATAACTCAGTACCTAATTCACCGATAACTACCTAACTCGCTGGGGAGGTCCCTGGTGGTCTTCCTGACGGTGTCCGCTATCTAGGTCACCTAGATTTTCAATTTTCTAAAACAAAAGTCGCCAATTAATCGAAAAATTTCAGTTTTTTCCCCCCCCTCAACAATTTTGAACCTAACTTTTGGCTAATTTTCATCCTATAGCATCGCCAGCGACGCCCCGCTTCCGACGAGGTGTCGCTCGAGAGAGTAGCTTCAAAAAAGTACCACCCACCCCCACCACATCCTTTGTTTTCTTTGTTCCTTTGTCTCTGCGGCAAACAAGTACCACCCAGCCACCCCCACCACACCACATCCTTTGTTCCTTTGTCTCGACGAAAAGTTTTACCTATATAAGCGCGGACCGCGCGCAATACATTCGCTATTGTCGTTTGAACATTCATTGTGATAACATCGTTCCTAATCAACGTACCTATCTTTCCCAAATTTTGGTATATTTTTCGTGTTAATTTTCAGAATAAAAAAGTTAATTTCTGCAAACAAATAACTCGATAATCAGTTCATCTGATAGCCGTCATACCTGGTGGGAAGGTCCCCAGGGTCTGCGTTGTTGGTTCCATCCATAATTTCGCTTTTCTTGAACATACTACTTACCTATTTTGTCGCCGTCGTCGGTCGAATTTTAGTTTCTGGAATTTCAAAGTCTAATAACTCAGTACCTAATTCACCGATAACTACCTAACTCGCTGGGGAGGTCCCTGGTGGTCTTCCTGACGGTGTCCGCTATCTAGGTCACCTAGATTTTCAATTTTCTAAAACAAAAGTCGCCAATTAATCGAAAAATTTCAGTTTTTTCCCCCCCCTCAACAATTTTGAACCTAACTTTTGGCTAATTTTCATCCTATAGCATCGCCAGCGACGCCCCGCTTCCGACGAGGTGTCGCTCGAGAGAGTAGCTTCAAAAAAGTACCACCCACCCCCACCACATCCTTTGTTTTCTTTGTTCCTTTGTCTCTGCGGCAAACAAGTACCACCCAGCCACCCCCACCACACCACATCCTTTGTTCCTTTGTCTCGACGAAAAGTTTTACCTATATAAGCGCGGACCGCGCGCAATACATTTGCTATTGTCGTTTGAACATTCATTGTGATAACATCGTTCGTTCCTAATCAACGTACCTATCTTTCCCAAATTTTGGTATATTTTTCGTGTTAATTTTCAGAATAAAAAAAAAGTTAATTTCTGCAAACAAATAACTCGATAATCAGTTCATCTGATAGCCGTCATACCTGGTGGGAAGGTCCCCAGGGTCTGCGTTGTTGGTTCCATCCATAATTTCGCTTTTCTTGAACATACTACTTACCTAAATTTGTCGAAAAAAGTTAATTTCTGCAAACAAACAACTCGATAATCGTCTATCAGTTCATCTGATAGCCGTCATACCTGGTGGGAAGGTCCCCAGGGTCTGCGTTGTTGGTTCCATCCATAATTTCGCTTTTCTTGAACATACTACTTACCTATTTTGTCGCCGTCGTCGGTCGAATTTTAGTCTCTGGAATTTCAAAGTCTAATAACTCAGTACCTAATTCACCGATAACTACCTAACTCGCTGGGGAGGTCCCTGGTGGTCTTCCTGACGGTGTCCGCTATCTAGGTCACCTAGATTTTCAATTTTCTAAAACAAAAGTCGCCAATTAATCGAAAAATTTCAGTTTTTTCCCCCCCCCCAACAATTTTGAACCTAACTTTTGGCTAATTTTCATCCTATAGCATCGCCAGCGACGCCCCGCTTCCGACGAGGTGTCGCTCGAGAGAGTAGCTTCAAAAAAGTACCACCCACCCCCACCACATCCTTTGTTTTCTTTGTTCCTTTGTCTCTGCGGCAAACAAGTACCACCCAGCCACCCCCACCACACCACATCCTTTGTTCCTTTGTCTCGACGAAAAGTTTTACCTATATAAGCGCGGACCGCGCGCAATACATTTGCTATTGTCGTTTGAACATTCATTGTGATAACATCGTTCGTTCCTAATCAACGTACCTATCTTTCCCAAATTTTGGTATATTTTTCGTGTTAATTTTCAGAATAAAAAAGTTAATTTCTGCAAACAAATAACTCGATAATCAGTTCATCTGATAGCCGTCATACCTGGTGGGAAGGTCCCCAGGGTCTGCGTTGTTGGTTCCATCCATAATTTCGCTTTTCTTGAACATACTACTTACCTATTTTGTCGCCGTCGTCGGTCGAATTTTAGTCTCTGGAATTTCAAAGTCTAATAACTCAGTACCTAATTCACCGATAACTACCTAACTCGCTGGGGAGGTCCCTGGTGGTCTTCCTGACGGTGTCCGCTATCTAGGTCACCTAGATTTTCAATTTTCTAAAACAAAAGTCGCCAATTAATCGAAAAATTTCAGTTTTTTCCCCCCCCTCAACAATTTTGAACCTAACTTTTGGCTAATTTTCATCCTATAGCATCGCCAGCGACGCCCCGCTTCCGACGAGGTGTCGCTCGAGAGAGTAGCTTCAAAAAAGTACCACCCACCCCCACCACATCCTTTGTTTTCTTTGTTCCTTTGTCTCTGCGGCAAACAAGTACCACCCAGCCACCCCCACCACACCACATCCTTTGTTCCTTTGTCTCGACGAAAAGTTTTACCTATATAAGCGCGGACCGCGCGCAATACATTTGCTATTGTCGTTTGAACATTCATTGTGATAACATCGTTCGTTCCTAATCAACGTACCTATCTTTCCCAAATTTTGGTATATTTTTCGTGTTAATTTTCAGAATAAAAAAAAAGTTAATTTCTGCAAACAAATAACTCGATAATCAGTTCATCTGATAGCCGTCATACCTGGTGGGAAGGTCCCCAGGGTCTGCGTTGTTGGTTCCATCCATAATTTCGCTTTTCTTGAACATACTACTTACCTAAATTTGTCGAAAAAAGTTAATTTCTGCAAACAAACAACTCGATAATCGTCTATCAGTTCATCTGATAGCCGTCATACCTGGTGGGAAGGTCCCCAGGGTCTGCGTTGTTGGTTCCATCCATAATTTCGCTTTTCTTGAACATACTACTTACCTATTTTGTCGCCGTCGTCGGTCGAATTTTAGTCTCTGGAATTTCAAAGTCTAATAACTCAGTACCTAATTCACCGATAACTACCTAACTCGCTGGGGAGGTCCCTGGTGGTCTTCCTGACGGTGTCCGCTATCTAGGTCACCTAGATTTTCAATTTTCTAAAACAAAAGTCGCCAATTAATCGAAAAATTTCAGTTTTTTCCCCCCCCTCAACAATTTTGAACCTAACTTTTGGCTAATTTTCATCCTATAGCATCGCCAGCGACGCCCCGCTTCCGACGAGGTGTCGCTCGAGAGAGTAGCTTCAAAAAAGTACCACCCACCCCCACCACATCCTTTGTTTTCTTTGTTCCTTTGTCTCTGCGGCAAACAAGTACCACCCAGCCACCCCCACCACACCACATCCTTTGTTCCTTTGTCTCGACGAAAAGTTTTACCTATATAAGCGCGGACCGCGCGCAATACATTCGCTATTGTCGTTTGAACATTCATTGTGATAACATCGTTCCTAATCAACGTACCTATCTTTCCCAAATTTTGGTATATTTTTCGTGTTAATTTTCAGAATAAAAAAGTTAATTTCTGCAAACAAATAACTCGATAATCAGTTCATCTGATAGCCGTCATACCTGGTGGGAAGGTCCCCAGGGTCTGCGTTGTTGGTTCCATCCATAATTTCGCTTTTCTTGAACATACTACTTACCTATTTTGTCGCCGTCGTCGGTCGAATTTTAGTTTCTGGAATTTCAAAGTCTAATAACTCAGTACCTAATTCACCGATAACTACCTAACTCGCTGGGGAGGTCCCTGGTGGTCTTCCTGACGGTGTCCGCTATCTAGGTCACCTAGATTTTCAATTTTCTAAAACAAAAGTCGCCAATTAATCGAAAAATTTCAGTTTTTTCCCCCCCCTCAACAATTTTGAACCTAACTTTTGGCTAATTTTCATCCTATAGCATCGCCAGCGACGCCCCGCTTCCGACGAGGTGTCGCTCGAGAGAGTAGCTTCAAAAAAGTACCACCCACCCCCACCACATCCTTTGTTTTCTTTGTTCCTTTGTCTCTGCGGCAAACAAGTACCACCCAGCCACCCCCACCACACCACATCCTTTGTTCCTTTGTCTCGACGAAAAGTTTTACCTATATAAGCGCGGACCGCGCGCAATACATTCGCTATTGTCGTTTGAACATTCATTGTGATAACATCGTTCCTAATCAACGTACCTATCTTTCCCAAATTTTGGTATATTTTTCGTGTTAATTTTCAGAATAAAAAAGTTAATTTCTGCAAACAAATAACTCGATTATCAGTTCATCTGATAGCCGTCATACCTGGTGGGAAGGTCCCCAGGGTCTGCGTTGTTGGTTCCATCCATAATTTCGCTTTTCTTGAACATACTACTTACCTATTTTGTCGCCGTCGTCGGTCGAATTTTAGTCTCTGGAATTTCAAAGTCTAATAACTCAGTACCTAATTCACCGATAACTACCTAACTCGCTGGGGAGGTCCCTGGTGGTCTTCCTGACGGTGTCCGCTATCTAGGTCACCTAGATTTTCAATTTTCTAAAACAAAAGTCGCCAATTAATCGAAAAATTTCAGTTTTTTCCCCCCCCTCAACAATTTTGAACCTAACTTTTGGCTAATTTTCATCCTATAGCATCGCCAGCGACGCCCCGCTTCCGACGAGGTGTCGCTCGAGAGAGTAGCTTCAAAAAAGTACCACCCACCCCCACCACATCCTTTGTTTTCTTTGTTCCTTTGTCTCTGCGGCAAACAAGTACCACCCAGCCACCCCCACCACACCACATCCTTTGTTCCTTTGTCTCGACGAAAAGTTTTACCTATATAAGCGCGGACCGCGCGCAATACATTCGCTATTGTCGTTTGAACATTCATTGTGATAACATCGTTCCTAATCAACGTACCTATCTTTCCCAAATTTTGGTATATTTTTCGTGTTAATTTTCAGAATAAAAAAGTTAATTTCTGCAAACAAATAACTCGATAATCAGTTCATCTGATAGCCGTCATACCTGGTGGGAAGGTCCCCAGGGTCTGCGTTGTTGGTTCCATCCATAATTTCGCTTTTCTTGAACATACTACTTACCTATTTTGTCGCCGTCGTCGGTCGAATTTTAGTTTCTGGAATTTCAAAGTCTAATAACTCAGTACCTAATTCACCGATAACTACCTAACTCGCTGGGGAGGTCCCTGGTGGTCTTCCTGACGGTGTCCGCTATCTAGGTCACCTAGATTTTCAATTTTCTAAAACAAAAGTCGCCAATTAATCGAAAAATTTCAGTTTTTTCCCCCCCCTCAACAATTTTGAACCTAACTTTTGGCTAATTTTCATCCTATAGCATCGCCAGCGACGCCCCGCTTCCGACGAGGTGTCGCTCGAGAGAGTAGCTTCAAAAAAGTACCACCCACCCCCACCACATCCTTTGTTTTCTTTGTTCCTTTGTCTCTGCGGCAAACAAGTACCACCCAGCCACCCCCACCACACCACATCCTTTGTTCCTTTGTCTCGACGAAAAGTTTTACCTATATAAGCGCGGACCGCGCGCAATACATTCGCTATTGTCGTTTGAACATTCATTGTGATAACATCGTTCCTAATCAACGTACCTATCTTTCCCAAATTTTGGTATATTTTTCGTGTTAATTTTCAGAATAAAAAAGTTAATTTCTGCAAACAAATAACTCGATAATCAGTTCATCTGATAGCCGTCATACCTGGTGGGAAGGTCCCCAGGGTCTGCGTTGTTGGTTCCATCCATAATTTCGCTTTTCTTGAACATACTACTTACCTATTTTGTCGCCGTCGTCGGTCGAATTTTAGTTTCTGGAATTTCAAAGTCTAATAACTCAGTACCTAATTCACCGATAACTACCTAACTCGCTGGGGAGGTCCCTGGTGGTCTTCCTGACGGTGTCCGCTATCTAGGTCACCTAGATTTTCAATTTTCTAAAACAAAAGTCGCCAATTAATCGAAAAATTTCAGTTTTTTCCCCCCCCTCAACAATTTTGAACCTAACTTTTGGCTAATTTTCATCCTATAGCATCGCCAGCGACGCCCCGCTTCCGACGAGGTGTCGCTCGAGAGAGTAGCTTCAAAAAAGTACCACCCACCCCCACCACATCCTTTGTTTTCTTTGTTCCTTTGTCTCTGCGGCAAACAAGTACCACCCAGCCACCCCCACCACACCACATCCTTTGTTCCTTTGTCTCGACGAAAAGTTTTACCTATATAAGCGCGGACCGCGCGCAATACATTCGCTATTGTCGTTTGAACATTCATTGTGATAACATCGTTCCTAATCAACGTACCTATCTTTCCCAAATTTTGGTATATTTTTCGTGTTAATTTTCAGAATAAAAAAGTTAATTTCTGCAAACAAATAACTCGATAATCAGTTCATCTGATAGCCGTCATACCTGGTGGGAAGGTCCCCAGGGTCTGCGTTGTTGGTTCCATCCATAATTTCGCTTTTCTTGAACATACTACTTACCTATTTTGTCGCCGTCGTCGGTCGAATTTTAGTCTCTGGAATTTCAAAGTCTAATAACTCAGTACCTAATTCACCGATAACTACCTAACTCGCTGGGGAGGTCCCTGGTGGTCTTCCTGACGGTGTCCGCTATCTAGGTCACCTAGATTTTCAATTTTCTAAAACAAAAGTCGCCAATTAATCGAAAAATTTCAGTTTTTTCCCCCCCCTCAACAATTTTGAACCTAACTTTTGGCTAATTTTCATCCTATAGCATCGCCAGCGACGCCCCGCTTCCGACGAGGTGTCGCTCGAGAGAGTAGCTTCAAAAAAGTACCACCCACCCCCACCACATCCTTTGTTTTCTTTGTTCCTTTGTCTCTGCGGCAAACAAGTACCACCCAGCCACCCCCACCACACCACATCCTTTGTTCCTTTGTCTCGACGAAAAGTTTTACCTATATAAGCGCGGACCGCGCGCAATACATTCGCTATTGTCGTTTGAACATTCATTGTGATAACATCGTTCCTAATCAACGTACCTATCTTTCCCAAATTTTGGTATATTTTTCGTGTTAATTTTCAGAATAAAAAAGTTAATTTCTGCAAACAAATAACTCGATAATCAGTTCATCTGATAGCCGTCATACCTGGTGGGAAGGTCCCCAGGGTCTGCGTTGTTGGTTCCATCCATAATTTCGCTTTTCTTGAACATACTACTTACCTATTTTGTCGCCGTCGTCGGTCGAATTTTAGTTTCTGGAATTTCAAAGTCTAATAACTCAGTACCTAATTCACCGATAACTACCTAACTCGCTGGGGAGGTCCCTGGTGGTCTTCCTGACGGTGTCCGCTATCTAGGTCACCTAGATTTTCAATTTTCTAAAACAAAAGTCGCCAATTAATCGAAAAATTTCAGTTTTTTCCCCCCCCTCAACAATTTTGAACCTAACTTTTGGCTAATTTTCATCCTATAGCATCGCCAGCGACGCCCCGCTTCCGACGAGGTGTCGCTCGAGAGAGTAGCTTCAAAAAAGTACCACCCACCCCCACCACATCCTTTGTTTTCTTTGTTCCTTTGTCTCTGCGGCAAACAAGTACCACCCAGCCACCCCCACCACACCACATCCTTTGTTCCTTTGTCTCGACGAAAAGTTTTACCTATATAAGCGCGGACCGCGCGCAATACATTCGCTATTGTCGTTTGAACATTCATTGTGATAACATCGTTCCTAATCAACGTACCTATCTTTCCCAAATTTTGGTATATTTTTCGTGTTAATTTTCAGAATAAAAAAGTTAATTTCTGCAAACAAATAACTCGATAATCAGTTCATCTGATAGCCGTCATACCTGGTGGGAAGGTCCCCAGGGTCTGCGTTGTTGGTTCCATCCATAATTTCGCTTTTCTTGAACATACTACTTACCTATTTTGTCGCCGTCGTCGGTCGAATTTTAGTTTCTGGAATTTCAAAGTCTAATAACTCAGTACCTAATTCACCGATAACTACCTAACTCGCTGGGGAGGTCCCTGGTGGTCTTCCTGACGGTGTCCGCTATCTAGGTCACCTAGATTTTCAATTTTCTAAAACAAAAGTCGCCAATTAATCGAAAAATTTCAGTTTTTTCCCCCCCCTCAACAATTTTGAACCTAACTTTTGGCTAATTTTCATCCTATAGCATCGCCAGCGACGCCCCGCTTCCGACGAGGTGTCGCTCGAGAGAGTAGCTTCAAAAAAGTACCACCCACCCCCACCACATCCTTTGTTTTCTTTGTTCCTTTGTCTCTGCGGCAAACAAGTACCACCCAGCCACCCCCACCACACCACATCCTTTGTTCCTTTGTCTCGACGAAAAGTTTTACCTATATAAGCGCGGACCGCGCGCAATACATTCGCTATTGTCGTTTGAACATTCATTGTGATAACATCGTTCCTAATCAACGTACCTATCTTTCCCAAATTTTGGTATATTTTTCGTGTTAATTTTCAGAATAAAAAAGTTAATTTCTGCAAACAAACAACTCGATAATCGTCTATCAGTTCATCTGATAGCCGTCATACCTGGTGGGAAGGTCCCCAGGGTCTGCGTTGTTGGTTCCATCCATAATTTCGCTTTTCTTGAACATACTACTTACCTATTTTGTCGCCGTCGTCGGTCGAATTTTAGTCTCTGGAATTTCAAAGTCTAATAACTCAGTACCTAATTCACCGATAACTACCTAACTCGCTGGGGAGGTCCCTGGTGGTCTTCCTGACGGTGTCCGCTATCTAGGTCACCTAGATTTTCAATTTTCTAAAACAAAAGTCGCCAATTAATCGAAAAATTTCAGTTTTTTCCCCCCCCTCAACAATTTTGAACCTAACTTTTGGCTAATTTTCATCCTATAGCATCGCCAGCGACGCCCCGCTTCCGACGAGGTGTCGCTCGAGAGAGTAGCTTCAAAAAAGTACCACCCACCCCCACCACATCCTTTGTTTTCTTTGTTCCTTTGTCTCTGCGGCAAACAAGTACCACCCAGCCACCCCCACCACACCACATCCTTTGTTCCTTTGTCTCGACGAAAAGTTTTACCTATATAAGCGCGGACCGCGCGCAATACATTCGCTATTGTCGTTTGAACATTCATTGTGATAACATCGTTCCTAATCAACGTACCTATCTTTCCCAAATTTTGGTATATTTTTCGTGTTAATTTTCAGAATAAAAAAGTTAATTTCTGCAAACAAATAACTCGATAATCAGTTCATCTGATAGCCGTCATACCTGGTGGGAAGGTCCCCAGGGTCTGCGTTGTTGGTTCCATCCATAATTTCGCTTTTCTTGAACATACTACTTACCTATTTTGTCGCCGTCGTCGGTCGAATTTTAGTTTCTGGAATTTCAAAGTCTAATAACTCAGTACCTAATTCACCGATAACTACCTAACTCGCTGGGGAGGTCCCTGGTGGTCTTCCTGACGGTGTCCGCTATCTAGGTCACCTAGATTTTCAATTTTCTAAAACAAAAGTCGCCAATTAATCGAAAAATTTCAGTTTTTTCCCCCCCCTCAACAATTTTGAACCTAACTTTTGGCTAATTTTCATCCTATAGCATCGCCAGCGACGCCCCGCTTCCGACGAGGTGTCGCTCGAGAGAGTAGCTTCAAAAAAGTACCACCCACCCCCACCACATCCTTTGTTTTCTTTGTTCCTTTGTCTCTGCGGCAAACAAGTACCACCCAGCCACCCCCACCACACCACATCCTTTGTTCCTTTGTCTCGACGAAAAGTTTTACCTATATAAGCGCGGACCGCGCGCAATACATTCGCTATTGTCGTTTGAACATTCATTGTGATAACATCGTTCCTAATCAACGTACCTATCTTTCCCAAATTTTGGTATATTTTTCGTGTTAATTTTCAGAATAAAAAAGTTAATTTCTGCAAACAAATAACTCGATAATCAGTTCATCTGATAGCCGTCATACCTGGTGGGAAGGTCCCCAGGGTCTGCGTTGTTGGTTCCATCCATAATTTCGCTTTTCTTGAACATACTACTTACCTATTTTGTCGCCGTCGTCGGTCGAATTTTAGTTTCTGGAATTTCAAAGTCTAATAACTCAGTACCTAATTCACCGATAACTACCTAACTCGCTGGGGAGGTCCCTGGTGGTCTTCCTGACGGTGTCCGCTATCTAGGTCACCTAGATTTTCAATTTTCTAAAACAAAAGTCGCCAATTAATCGAAAAATTTCAGTTTTTTCCCCCCCCTCAACAATTTTGAACCTAACTTTTGGCTAATTTTCATCCTATAGCATCGCCAGCGACGCCCCGCTTCCGACGAGGTGTCGCTCGAGAGAGTAGCTTCAAAAAAGTACCACCCACCCCCACCACATCCTTTGTTTTCTTTGTTCCTTTGTCTCTGCGGCAAACAAGTACCACCCAGCCACCCCCACCACACCACATCCTTTGTTCCTTTGTCTCGACGAAAAGTTTTACCTATATAAGCGCGGACCGCGCGCAATACATTTGCTATTGTCGTTTGAACATTCATTGTGATAACATCGTTCGTTCCTAATCAACGTACCTATCTTTCCCAAATTTTGGTATATTTTTCGTGTTAATTTTCAGAATAAAAAAAAAGTTAATTTCTGCAAACAAATAACTCGATAATCAGTTCATCTGATAGCCGTCATACCTGGTGGGAAGGTCCCCAGGGTCTGCGTTGTTGGTTCCATCCATAATTTCGCTTTTCTTGAACATACTACTTACCTAAATTTGTCGAAAAAAGTTAATTTCTGCAAACAAACAACTCGATAATCGTCTATCAGTTCATCTGATAGCCGTCATACCTGGTGGGAAGGTCCCCAGGGTCTGCGTTGTTGGTTCCATCCATAATTTCGCTTTTCTTGAACATACTACTTACCTATTTTGTCGCCGTCGTCGGTCGAATTTTAGTCTCTGGAATTTCAAAGTCTAATAACTCAGTACCTAATTCACCGATAACTACCTAACTCGCTGGGGAGGTCCCTGGTGGTCTTCCTGACGGTGTCCGCTATCTAGGTCACCTAGATTTTCAATTTTCTAAAACAAAAGTCGCCAATTAATCGAAAAATTTCAGTTTTTTCCCCCCCCTCAACAATTTTGAAACTAACTTTTGGCTAATTTTCATCCTATAGCATCGCCAGCGACGCCCCGCTTCCGACGAGGTGTCGCTCGAGAGAGTAGCTTCAAAAAAGTACCACCCACCCCCACCACATCCTTTGTTTTCTTTGTTCCTTTGTCTCTGCGGCAAACAAGTACCACCCAGCCACCCCCACCACACCACATCCTTTGTTCCTTTGTCTCGACGAAAAGTTTTACCTATATAAGCGCGGACCGCGCGCAATACATTTGCTATTGTCGTTTGAACATTCATTGTGATAACATCGTTCGTTCCTAATCAACGTACCTATCTTTCCCAAATTTTGGTATATTTTTCGTGTTAATTTTCAGAATAAAAAAGTTAATTTCTGCAAACAAATAACTCGATAATCAGTTCATCTGATAGCCGTCATACCTGGTGGGAAGGTCCCCAGGGTCTGCGTTGTTGGTTCCATCCATAATTTCGCTTTTCTTGAACATACTACTTACCTATTTTGTCGCCGTCGTCGGTCGAATTTTAGTCTCTGGAATTTCAAAGTCTAATAACTCAGTACCTAATTCACCGATAACTACCTAACTCGCTGGGGAGGTCCCTGGTGGTCTTCCTGACGGTGTCCGCTATCTAGGTCACCTAGATTTTCAATTTTCTAAAACAAAAGTCGCCAATTAATCGAAAAATTTCAGTTTTTTCCCCCCCCTCAACAATTTTGAACCTAACTTTTGGCTAATTTTCATCCTATAGCATCGCCAGCGACGCCCCGCTTCCGACGAGGTGTCGCTCGAGAGAGTAGCTTCAAAAAAGTACCACCCACCCCCACCACATCCTTTGTTTTCTTTGTTCCTTTGTCTCTGCGGCAAACAAGTACCACCCAGCCACCCCCACCACACCACATCCTTTGTTCCTTTGTCTCGACGAAAAGTTTTACCTATATAAGCGCGGACCGCGCGCAATACATTTGCTATTGTCGTTTGAACATTCATTGTGATAACATCGTTCGTTCCTAATCAACGTACCTATCTTTCCCAAATTTTGGTATATTTTTCGTGTTAATTTTCAGAATAAAAAAAAAGTTAATTTCTGCAAACAAATAACTCGATAATCAGTTCATCTGATAGCCGTCATACCTGGTGGGAAGGTCCCCAGGGTCTGCGTTGTTGGTTCCATCCATAATTTCGCTTTTCTTGATCATACTTCTTTCCTACATTTGTCGAAAAAAGTTAATTTCTGCAAACAAACAACTCGAAAATCGTCTATCAGTTCATCTGATAGCCGTCATACCTGGTGGGAAGGTCCCCAGGGTCTGCGTTGTTGGTTCCATCCATAATTTCGCTTTTCTTGAACATACTACTTACCTATTTTGTCGCCGTCGTCGGTCGAATTTTAGTCTCTGGAATTTCAAAGTCTAATAACTCAGTACCTAATTCACCGATAACTACCTAACTCGCTGGGGAGGTCCCTGGTGGTCTTCCTGACGGTGTCCGCTATCTAGGTCACCTAGATTTTCAATTTTCTAAAACAAAAGTCGCCAATTAATCGAAAAATTTCAGTTTTTTCCCCCCCCTCAACAATTTTGAACCTAACTTTTGGCTAATTTTCATCCTATAGCATCGCCAGCGACGCCCCGCTTCCGACGAGGTGTCGCTCGAGAGAGTAGCTTCAAAAAAGTACCACCCACCCCCACCACATCCTTTGTTTTCTTTGTTCCTTTGTCTCTGCGGCAAACAAGTACCACCCAGCCACCCCCACCACACCACATCCTTTGTTCCTTTGTCTCGACGAAAAGTTTTACCTATATAAGCGCGGACCGCGCGCAATACATTCGCTATTGTCGTTTGAACATTCATTGTGATAACATCGTTCCTAATCAACGTACCTATCTTTCCCAAATTTTGGTATATTTTTCGTGTTAATTTTCAGAATAAAAAAGTTAATTTCTGCAAACAAATAACTCGATAATCAGTTCATCTGATAGCCGTCATACCTGGTGGGAAGGTCCCCAGGGTCTGCGTTGTTGGTTCCATCCATAATTTCGCTTTTCTTGAACATACTACTTACCTATTTTGTCGCCGTCGTCGGTCGAATTTTAGTTTCTGGAATTTCAAAGTCTAATAACTCAGTACCTAATTCACCGATAACTACCTAACTCGCTGGGGAGGTCCCTGGTGGTCTTCCTGACGGTGTCCGCTATCTAGGTCACCTAGATTTTCAATTTTCTAAAACAAAAGTCGCCAATTAATCGAAAAATTTCAGTTTTTTCCCCCCCCTCAACAATTTTGAACCTAACTTTTGGCTAATTTTCATCCTATAGCATCGCCAGCGACGCCCCGCTTCCGACGAGGTGTCGCTCGAGAGAGTAGCTTCAAAAAAGTACCACCCACCCCCACCACATCCTTTGTTTTCTTTGTTCCTTTGTCTCTGCGGCAAACAAGTACCACCCAGCCACCCCCACCACACCACATCCTTTGTTCCTTTGTCTCGACGAAAAGTTTTACCTATATAAGCGCGGACCGCGCGCAATACATTCGCTATTGTCGTTTGAACATTCATTGTGATAACATCGTTCCTAATCAACGTACCTATCTTTCCCAAATTTTGGTATATTTTTCGTGTTAATTTTCAGAATAAAAAAGTTAATTTCTGCAAACAAATAACTCGATTATCAGTTCATCTGATAGCCGTCATACCTGGTGGGAAGGTCCCCAGGGTCTGCGTTGTTGGTTCCATCCATAATTTCGCTTTTCTTGAACATACTACTTACCTATTTTGTCGCCGTCGTCGGTCGAATTTTAGTTTCTGGAATTTCAAAGTCTAATAACTCAGTACCTAATTCACCGATAACTACCTAACTCGCTGGGGAGGTCCCTGGTGGTCTTCCTGACGGTGTCCGCTATCTAGGTCACCTAGATTTTCAATTTTCTAAAACAAAAGTCGCCAATTAATCGAAAAATTTCAGTTTTTTCCCCCCCCTCAACAATTTTGAACCTAACTTTTGGCTAATTTTCATCCTATAGCATCGCCAGCGACGCCCCGCTTCCGACGAGGTGTCGCTCGAGAGAGTAGCTTCAAAAAAGTACCACCCACCCCCACCACATCCTTTGTTTTCTTTGTTCCTTTGTCTCTGCGGCAAACAAGTACCACCCAGCCACCCCCACCACACCACATCCTTTGTTCCTTTGTCTCGACGAAAAGTTTTACCTATATAAGCGCGGACCGCGCGCAATACATTCGCTATTGTCGTTTGAACATTCATTGTGATAACATCGTTCCTAATCAACGTACCTATCTTTCCCAAATTTTGGTATATTTTTCGTGTTAATTTTCAGAATAAAAAAGTTAATTTCTGCAAACAAATAACTCGATAATCAGTTCATCTGATAGCCGTCATACCTGGTGGGAAGGTCCCCAGGGTCTGCGTTGTTGGTTCCATCCATAATTTCGCTTTTCTTGAACATACTACTTACCTATTTTGTCGCCGTCGTCGGTCGAATTTTAGTTTCTGGAATTTCAAAGTCTAATAACTCAGTACCTAATTCACCGATAACTACCTAACTCGCTGGGGAGGTCCCTGGTGGTCTTCCTGACGGTGTCCGCTATCTAGGTCACCTAGATTTTCAATTTTCTAAAACAAAAGTCGCCAATTAATCGAAAAATTTCAGTTTTTTCCCCCCCCTCAACAATTTTGAACCTAACTTTTGGCTAATTTTCATCCTATAGCATCGCCAGCGACGCCCCGCTTCCGACGAGGTGTCGCTCGAGAGAGTAGCTTCAAAAAAGTACCACCCACCCCCACCACATCCTTTGTTTTCTTTGTTCCTTTGTCTCTGCGGCAAACAAGTACCACCCAGCCACCCCCACCACACCACATCCTTTGTTCCTTTGTCTCGACGAAAAGTTTTACCTATATAAGCGCGGACCGCGCGCAATACATTCGCTATTGTCGTTTGAACATTCATTGTGATAACATCGTTCCTAATCAACGTACCTATCTTTCCCAAATTTTGGTATATTTTTCGTGTTAATTTTCAGAATAAAAAAGTTAATTTCTGCAAACAAATAACTCGATAATCAGTTCATCTGATAGCCGTCATACCTGGTGGGAAGGTCCCCAGGGTCTGCGTTGTTGGTTCCATCCATAATTTCGCTTTTCTTGAACATACTACTTACCTATTTTGTCGCCGTCGTCGGTCGAATTTTAGTCTCTGGAATTTCAAAGTCTAATAACTCAGTACCTAATTCACCGATAACTACCTAACTCGCTGGGGAGGTCCCTGGTGGTCTTCCTGACGGTGTCCGCTATCTAGGTCACCTAGATTTTCAATTTTCTAAAACAAAAGTCGCCAATTAATCGAAAAATTTCAGTTTTTTCCCCCCCCTCAACAATTTTTAACCTAACTTTTGGCTAATTTTCATCCTATAGCATCGCCAGCGACGCCCCGCTTCCGACGAGGTGTCGCTCGAGAGAGTAGCTTCAAAAAAGTACCACCCACCCCCACCACATCCTTTGTTTTCTTTGTTCCTTTGTCTCTGCGGCAAACAAGTACCACCCAGCCACCCCCACCACACCACATCCTTTGTTCCTTTGTCTCGACGAAAAGTTTTACCTATATAAGCGCGGACCGCGCGCAATACATTCGCTATTGTCGTTTGAACATTCATTGTGATAACATCGTTCCTAATCAACGTACCTATCTTTCCCAAATTTTGGTATATTTTTCGTGTTAATTTTCAGAATAAAAAAGTTAATTTCTGCAAACAAACAACTCGATAATCGTCTATCAGTTCATCTGATAGCCGTCATACCTGGTGGGAAGGTCCCCAGGGTCTGCGTTGTTGGTTCCATCCATAATTTCGCTTTTCTTGAACATACTACTTACCTATTTTGTCGCCGTCGTCGGTCGAATTTTAGTCTCTGGAATTTCAAAGTCTAATAACTCAGTACCTAATTCACCGATAACTACCTAACTCGCTGGGGAGGTCCCTGGTGGTCTTCCTGACGGTGTCCGCTATCTAGGTCACCTAGATTTTCAATTTTCTAAAACAAAAGTCGCCAATTAATCGAAAAATTTCAGTTTTTTCCCCCCCCTCAACAATTTTGAACCTAACTTTTGGCTAATTTTCATCCTATAGCATCGCCAGCGACGCCCCGCTTCCGACGAGGTGTCGCTCGAGAGAGTAGCTTCAAAAAAGTACCACCCACCCCCACCACATCCTTTGTTTTCTTTGTTCCTTTGTCTCTGCGGCAAACAAGTACCACCCAGCCACCCCCACCACACCACATCCTTTGTTCCTTTGTCTCGACGAAAAGTTTTACCTATATAAGCGCGGACCGCGCGCAATACATTCGCTATTGTCGTTTGAACATTCATTGTGATAACATCGTTCCTAATCAACGTACCTATCTTTCCCAAATTTTGGTATATTTTTCGTGTTAATTTTCAGAATAAAAAAGTTAATTTCTGCAAACAAATAACTCGATAATCAGTTCATCTGATAGCCGTCATACCTGGTGGGAAGGTCCCCAGGGTCTGCGTTGTTGGTTCCATCCATAATTTCGCTTTTCTTGAACATACTACTTACCTATTTTGTCGCCGTCGTCGGTCGAATTTTAGTTTCTGGAATTTCAAAGTCTAATAACTCAGTACCTAATTCACCGATAACTACCTAACTCGCTGGGGAGGTCCCTGGTGGTCTTCCTGACGGTGTCCGCTATCTAGGTCACCTAGATTTTCAATTTTCTAAAACAAAAGTCGCCAATTAATCGAAAAATTTCAGTTTTTTCCCCCCCCTCAACAATTTTGAACCTAACTTTTGGCTAATTTTCATCCTATAGCATCGCCAGCGACGCCCCGCTTCCGACGAGGTGTCGCTCGAGAGAGTAGCTTCAAAAAAGTACCACCCACCCCCACCACATCCTTTGTTTTCTTTGTTCCTTTGTCTCTGCGGCAAACAAGTACCACCCAGCCACCCCCACCACACCACATCCTTTGTTCCTTTGTCTCGACGAAAAGTTTTACCTATATAAGCGCGGACCGCGCGCAATACATTCGCTATTGTCGTTTGAACATTCATTGTGATAACATCGTTCCTAATCAACGTACCTATCTTTCCCAAATTTTGGTATATTTTTCGTGTTAATTTTCAGAATAAAAAAGTTAATTTCTGCAAACAAATAACTCGATAATCAGTTCATCTGATAGCCGTCATACCTGGTGGGAAGGTCCCCAGGGTCTGCGTTGTTGGTTCCATCCATAATTTCGCTTTTCTTGAACATACTACTTACCTATTTTGTCGCCGTCGTCGGTCGAATTTTAGTTTCTGGAATTTCAAAGTCTAATAACTCAGTACCTAATTCACCGATAACTACCTAACTCGCTGGGGAGGTCCCTGGTGGTCTTCCTGACGGTGTCCGCTATCTAGGTCACCTAGATTTTCAATTTTCTAAAACAAAAGTCGCCAATTAATCGAAAAATTTCAGTTTTTTCCCCCCCCTCAACAATTTTGAACCTAACTTTTGGCTAATTTTCATCCTATAGCATCGCCAGCGACGCCCCGCTTCCGACGAGGTGTCGCTCGAGAGAGTAGCTTCAAAAAAGTACCACCCACCCCCACCACATCCTTTGTTTTCTTTGTTCCTTTGTCTCTGCGGCAAACAAGTACCACCCAGCCACCCCCACCACACCACATCCTTTGTTCCTTTGTCTCGACGAAAAGTTTTACCTATATAAGCGCGGACCGCGCGCAATACATTCGCTATTGTCGTTTGAACATTCATTGTGATAACATCGTTCCTAATCAACGTACCTATCTTTCCCAAATTTTGGTATATTTTTCGTGTTAATTTTCAGAATAAAAAAGTTAATTTCTGCAAACAAATAACTCGATAATCAGTTCATCTGATAGCCGTCATACCTGGTGGGAAGGTCCCCAGGGTCTGCGTTGTTGGTTCCATCCATAATTTCGCTTTTCTTGAACATACTACTTACCTATTTTGTCGCCGTCGTCGGTCGAATTTTAGTTTCTGGAATTTCAAAGTCTAATAACTCAGTACCTAATTCACCGATAACTACCTAACTCGCTGGGGAGGTCCCTGGTGGTCTTCCTGACGGTGTCCGCTATCTAGGTCACCTAGATTTTCAATTTTCTAAAACAAAAGTCGCCAATTAATCGAAAAATTTCAGTTTTTTCCCCCCCCTCAACAATTTTGAACCTAACTTTTGGCTAATTTTCATCCTATAGCATCGCCAGCGACGCCCCGCTTCCGACGAGGTGTCGCTCGAGAGAGTAGCTTCAAAAAAGTACCACCCACCCCCACCACATCCTTTGTTTTCTTTGTTCCTTTGTCTCTGCGGCAAACAAGTACCACCCAGCCACCCCCACCACACCACATCCTTTGTTCCTTTGTCTCGACGAAAAGTTTTACCTATATAAGCGCGGACCGCGCGCAATACATTCGCTATTGTCGTTTGAACATTCATTGTGATAACATCGTTCCTAATCAACGTACCTATCTTTCCCAAATTTTGGTATATTTTTCGTGTTAATTTTCAGAATAAAAAAGTTAATTTCTGCAAACAAATAACTCGATAATCAGTTCATCTGATAGCCGTCATACCTGGTGGGAAGGTCCCCAGGGTCTGCGTTGTTGGTTCCATCCATAATTTCGCTTTTCTTGAACATACTACTTACCTATTTTGTCGCCGTCGTCGGTCGAATTTTAGTTTCTGGAATTTCAAAGTCTAATAACTCAGTACCTAATTCACCGATAACTACCTAACTCGCTGGGGAGGTCCCTGGTGGTCTTCCTGACGGTGTCCGCTATCTAGGTCACCTAGATTTTCAATTTTCTAAAACAAAAGTCGCCAATTAATCGAAAAATTTCAGTTTTTTCCCCCCCCTCAACAATTTTGAACCTAACTTTTGGCTAATTTTCATCCTATAGCATCGCCAGCGACGCCCCGCTTCCGACGAGGTGTCGCTCGAGAGAGTAGCTTCAAAAAAGTACCACCCACCCCCACCACATCCTTTGTTTTCTTTGTTCCTTTGTCTCTGCGGCAAACAAGTACCACCCAGCCACCCCCACCACACCACATCCTTTGTTCCTTTGTCTCGACGAAAAGTTTTACCTATATAAGCGCGGACCGCGCGCAATACATTCGCTATTGTCGTTTGAACATTCATTGTGATAACATCGTTCCTAATCAACGTACCTATCTTTCCCAAATTTTGGTATATTTTTCGTGTTAATTTTCAGAATAAAAAAGTTAATTTCTGCAAACAAATAACTCGATAATCAGTTCATCTGATAGCCGTCATACCTGGTGGGAAGGTCCCCAGGGTCTGCGTTGTTGGTTCCATCCATAATTTCGCTTTTCTTGAACATACTACTTACCTATTTTGTCGCCGTCGTCGGTCGAATTTTAGTCTCTGGAATTTCAAAGTCTAATAACTCAGTACCTAATTCACCGATAACTACCTAACTCGCTGGGGAGGTCCCTGGTGGTCTTCCTGACGGTGTCCGCTATCTAGGTCACCTAGATTTTCAATTTTCTAAAACAAAAGTCGCCAATTAATCGAAAAATTTCAGTTTTTTCCCCCCCCTCAACAATTTTGAACCTAACTTTTGGCTAATTTTCATCCTATAGCATCGCCAGCGACGCCCCGCTTCCGACGAGGTGTCGCTCGAGAGAGTAGCTTCAAAAAAGTACCACCCACCCCCACCACATCCTTTGTTTTCTTTGTTCCTTTGTCTCTGCGGCAAACAAGTACCACCCAGCCACCCCCACCACACCACATCCTTTGTTCCTTTGTCTCGACGAAAAGTTTTACCTATATAAGCGCGGACCGCGCGCAATACATTCGCTATTGTCGTTTGAACATTCATTGTGATAACATCGTTCCTAATCAACGTACCTATCTTTCCCAAATTTTGGTATATTTTTCGTGTTAATTTTCAGAATAAAAAAGTTAATTTCTGCAAACAAATAACTCGATAATCAGTTCATCTGATAGCCGTCATACCTGGTGGGAAGGTCCCCAGGGTCTGCGTTGTTGGTTCCATCCATAATTTCGCTTTTCTTGAACATACTACTTACCTATTTTGTCGCCGTCGTCGGTCGAATTTTAGTTTCTGGAATTTCAAAGTCTAATAACTCAGTACCTAATTCACCGATAACTACCTAACTCGCTGGGGAGGTCCCTGGTGGTCTTCCTGACGGTGTCCGCTATCTAGGTCACCTAGATTTTCAATTTTCTAAAACAAAAGTCGCCAATTAATCGAAAAATTTCAGTTTTTTCCCCCCCCTCAACAATTTTGAACCTAACTTTTGGCTAATTTTCATCCTATAGCATCGCCAGCGACGCCCCGCTTCCGACGAGGTGTCGCTCGAGAGAGTAGCTTCAAAAAAGTACCACCCACCCCCACCACATCCTTTGTTTTCTTTGTTCCTTTGTCTCTGCGGCAAACAAGTACCACCCAGCCACCCCCACCACACCACATCCTTTGTTCCTTTGTCTCGACGAAAAGTTTTACCTATATAAGCGCGGACCGCGCGCAATACATTCGCTATTGTCGTTTGAACATTCATTGTGATAACATCGTTCCTAATCAACGTACCTATCTTTCCCAAATTTTGGTATATTTTTCGTGTTAATTTTCAGAATAAAAAAGTTAATTTCTGCAAACAAATAACTCGATAATCAGTTCATCTGATAGCCGTCATACCTGGTGGGAAGGTCCCCAGGGTCTGCGTTGTTGGTTCCATCCATAATTTCGCTTTTCTTGAACATACTACTTACCTATTTTGTCGCCGTCGTCGGTCGAATTTTAGTTTCTGGAATTTCAAAGTCTAATAACTCAGTACCTAATTCACCGATAACTACCTAACTCGCTGGGGAGGTCCCTGGTGGTCTTCCTGACGGTGTCCGCTATCTAGGTCACCTAGATTTTCAATTTTCTAAAACAAAAGTCGCCAATTAATCGAAAAATTTCAGTTTTTTCCCCCCCCTCAACAATTTTGAACCTAACTTTTGGCTAATTTTCATCCTATAGCATCGCCAGCGACGCCCCGCTTCCGACGAGGTGTCGCTCGAGAGAGTAGCTTCAAAAAAGTACCACCCACCCCCACCACATCCTTTGTTTTCTTTGTTCCTTTGTCTCTGCGGCAAACAAGTACCACCCAGCCACCCCCACCACACCACATCCTTTGTTCCTTTGTCTCGACGAAAAGTTTTACCTATATAAGCGCGGACCGCGCGCAATACATTTGCTATTGTCGTTTGAACATTCATTGTGATAACATCGTTCGTTCCTAATCAACGTACCTATCTTTCCCAAATTTTGGTATATTTTTCGTGTTAATTTTCAGAATAAAAAAAAAGTTAATTTCTGCAAACAAATAACTCGATAATCAGTTCATCTGATAGCCGTCATACCTGGTGGGAAGGTCCCCAGGGTCTGCGTTGTTGGTTCCATCCATAATTTCGCTTTTCTTGAACATACTACTTACCTAAATTTGTCGAAAAAAGTTAATTTCTGCAAACAAACAACTCGATAATCGTCTATCAGTTCATCTGATAGCCGTCATACCTGGTGGGAAGGTCCCCAGGGTCTGCGTTGTTGGTTCCATCCATAATTTCGCTTTTCTTGAACATACTACTTACCTATTTTGTCGCCGTCGTCGGTCGAATTTTAGTCTCTGGAATTTCAAAGTCTAATAACTCAGTACCTAATTCACCGATAACTACCTAACTCGCTGGGGAGGTCCCTGGTGGTCTTCCTGACGGTGTCCGCTATCTAGGTCACCTAGATTTTCAATTTTCTAAAACAAAAGTCGCCAATTAATCGAAAAATTTCAGTTTTTTCCCCCCCCTCAACAATTTTGAACCTAACTTTTGGCTAATTTTCATCCTATAGCATCGCCAGCGACGCCCCGCTTCCGACGAGGTGTCGCTCGAGAGAGTAGCTTCAAAAAAGTACCACCCACCCCCACCACATCCTTTGTTTTCTTTGTTCCTTTGTCTCTGCGGCAAACAAGTACCACCCAGCCACCCCCACCACACCACATCCTTTGTTCCTTTGTCTCGACGAAAAGTTTTACCTATATAAGCGCGGACCGCGCGCAATACATTCGCTATTGTCGTTTGAACATTCATTGTGATAACATCGTTCCTAATCAACGTACCTATCTTTCCCAAATTTTGGTATATTTTTCGTGTTAATTTTCAGAATAAAAAAGTTAATTTCTGCAAACAAATAACTCGATAATCAGTTCATCTGATAGCCGTCATACCTGGTGGGAAGGTCCCCAGGGTCTGCGTTGTTGGTTCCATCCATAATTTCGCTTTTCTTGAACATACTACTTACCTATTTTGTCGCCGTCGTCGGTCGAATTTTAGTTTCTGGAATTTCAAAGTCTAATAACTCAGTACCTAATTCACCGATAACTACCTAACTCGCTGGGGAGGTCCCTGGTGGTCTTCCTGACGGTGTCCGCTATCTAGGTCACCTAGATTTTCAATTTTCTAAAACAAAAGTCGCCAATTAATCGAAAAATTTCAGTTTTTTCCCCCCCCTCAACAATTTTGAACCTAACTTTTGGCTAATTTTCATCCTATAGCATCGCCAGCGACGCCCCGCTTCCGACGAGGTGTCGCTCGAGAGAGTAGCTTCAAAAAAGTACCACCCACCCCCACCACATCCTTTGTTTTCTTTGTTCCTTTGTCTCTGCGGCAAACAAGTACCACCCAGCCACCCCCACCACACCACATCCTTTGTTCCTTTGTCTCGACGAAAAGTTTTACCTATATAAGCGCGGACCGCGCGCAATACATTCGCTATTGTCGTTTGAACATTCATTGTGATAACATCGTTCCTAATCAACGTACCTATCTTTCCCAAATTTTGGTATATTTTTCGTGTTAATTTTCAGAATAAAAAAGTTAATTTCTGCAAACAAATAACTCGATAATCAGTTCATCTGATAGCCGTCATACCTGGTGGGAAGGTCCCCAGGGTCTGCGTTGTTGGTTCCATCCATAATTTCGCTTTTCTTGAACATACTACTTACCTATTTTGTCGCCGTCGTCGGTCGAATTTTAGTCTCTGGAATTTCAAAGTCTAATAACTCAGTACCTAATTCACCGATAACTACCTAACTCGCTGGGGAGGTCCCTGGTGGTCTTCCTGACGGTGTCCGCTATCTAGGTCACCTAGATTTTCAATTTTCTAAAACAAAAGTCGCCAATTAATCGAAAAATTTCAGTTTTTTCCCCCCCCTCAACAATTTTGAACCTAACTTTTGGCTAATTTTCATCCTATAGCATCGCCAGCGACGCCCCGCTTCCGACGAGGTGTCGCTCGAGAGAGTAGCTTCAAAAAAGTACCACCCACCCCCACCACATCCTTTGTTTTCTTTGTTCCTTTGTCTCTGCGGCAAACAAGTACCACCCAGCCACCCCCACCACACCACATCCTTTGTTCCTTTGTCTCGACGAAAAGTTTTACCTATATAAGCGCGGACCGCGCGCAATACATTCGCTATTGTCGTTTGAACATTCATTGTGATAACATCGTTCCTAATCAACGTACCTATCTTTCCCAAATTTTGGTATATTTTTCGTGTTAATTTTCAGAATAAAAAAGTTAATTTCTGCAAACAAATAACTCGATAATCAGTTCATCTGATAGCCGTCATACCTGGTGGGAAGGTCCCCAGGGTCTGCGTTGTTGGTTCCATCCATAATTTCGCTTTTCTTGAACATACTACTTACCTATTTTGTCGCCGTCGTCGGTCGAATTTTAGTCTCTGGAATTTCAAAGTCTAATAACTCAGTACCTAATTCACCGATAACTACCTAACTCGCTGGGGAGGTCCCTGGTGGTCTTCCTGACGGTGTCCGCTATCTAGGTCACCTAGATTTTCAATTTTCTAAAACAAAAGTCGCCAATTAATCGAAAAATTTCAGTTTTTTCCCCCCCCTCAACAATTTTGAACCTAACTTTTGGCTAATTTTCATCCTATATCATCGCCAGCGACGCCCCGCTTCCGACGAGGTGTCGCTCGAGAGAGTAGCTTCAAAAAAGTACCACCCCCCCCCCCCACATCCTTTGTTTTTTTTGTTCCTTTGTCTCTGCGGCAAACAAGTACCACCCAGCCACCCCCACCACACCACATCCTTTGTTCCTTTGTCTCGACGAAAAGTTTTACCTATATAAGCGCGGACCGCGCGCAATACATTTGCTATTGTCGTTTGAACATTCATTGTGATAACATCGTTCGTTCCTAATCAACGTACCTATCTTTCCCAAATTTTGGTATATTTTTCGTGTTAATTTTCAGAATAAAAAAAAAGTTAATTTCTGCAAACAAATAACTCGATAATCAGTTCATCTGATAGCCGTCATACCTGGTGGGAAGGTCCCCAGGGTCTGCGTTGTTGGTTCCATCCATAATTTCGCTTTTCTTGCACATACTACTTACCTAAATTTGTCGAAAAAAGTTAATTTCTGCAAACAAACAACTCGATAATCGTCTATCAGTTCATCTGATAGCCGTCATACCTGGTGGGAAGGTCCCCAGGGTCTGCGTTGTTGGTTCCATCCATAATTTCGCTTTTCTTGAACATACTACTTACCTATTTTGTCGCCGTCGTCGGTCGAATTTTAGTCTCTGGAATTTCAAAGTCTAATAACTCAGTACCTAATTCACCGATAACTACCTAACTCGCTGGGGAGGTCCCTGGTGGTCTTCCTGACGGTGTCCGCTATCTAGGTCACCTAGATTTTCAATTTTCTAAAACAAAAGTCGCCAATTAATCGAAAAATTTCAGTTTTTTCCCCCCCCTCAACAATTTTGAACCTAACTTTTGGCTAATTTTCATCCTATAGCATCGCCAGCGACGCCCCGCTTCCGACGAGGTGTCGCTCGAGAGAGTAGCTTCAAAAAAGTACCACCCACCCCCACCACATCCTTTGTTTTCTTTGTTCCTTTGTCTCTGCGGCAAACAAGTACCACCCAGCCACCCCCACCACACCACATCCTTTGTTCCTTTGTCTCGACGAAAAGTTTTACCTATATAAGCGCGGACCGCGCGCAATACATTCGCTATTGTCGTTTGAACATTCATTGTGATAACATCGTTCCTAATCAACGTACCTATCTTTCCCAAATTTTGGTATATTTTTCGTGTTAATTTTCAGAATAAAAAAGTTAATTTCTGCAAACAAATAACTCGATAATCAGTTCATCTGATAGCCGTCATACCTGGTGGGAAGGTCCCCAGGGTCTGCGTTGTTGGTTCCATCCATAATTTCGCTTTTCTTGAACATACTACTTACCTATTTTGTCGCCGTCGTCGGTCGAATTTTAGTCTCTGGAATTTCAAAGTCTAATAACTCAGTACCTAATTCACCGATAACTACCTAACTCGCTGGGGAGGTCCCTGGTGGTCTTCCTGACGGTGTCCGCTATCTAGGTCACCTAGATTTTCAATTTTCTAAAACAAAAGTCGCCAATTAATCGAAAAATTTCAGTTTTTTCCCCCCCCTCAACAATTTTGAACCTAACTTTTGGCTAATTTTCATCCTATAGCATCGCCAGCGACGCCCCGCTTCCGACGAGGTGTCGCTCGAGAGAGTAGCTTCAAAAAAGTACCACCCACCCCCACCACATCCTTTGTTTTCTTTGTTCCTTTGTCTCTGCGGCAAACAAGTACCACCCAGCCACCCCCACCACACCACATCCTTTGTTCCTTTGTCTCGACGAAAAGTTTTACCTATATAAGCGCGGACCGCGCGCAATACATTCGCTATTGTCGTTTGAACATTCATTGTGATAACATCGTTCCTAATCAACGTACCTATCTTTCCCAAATTTTGGTATATTTTTCGTGTTAATTTTCAGAATAAAAAAGTTAATTTCTGCAAACAAATAACTCGATAATCAGTTCATCTGATAGCCGTCATACCTGGTGGGAAGGTCCCCAGGGTCTGCGTTGTTGGTTCCATCCATAATTTCGCTTTTCTTGAACATACTACTTACCTATTTTGTCGCCGTCGTCGGTCGAATTTTAGTTTCTGGAATTTCAAAGTCTAATAACTCAGTACCTAATTCACCGATAACTACCTAACTCGCTGGGGAGGTCCCTGGTGGTCTTCCTGACGGTGTCCGCTATCTAGGTCACCTAGATTTTCAATTTTCTAAAACAAAAGTCGCCAATTAATCGAAAAATTTCAGTTTTTTCCCCCCCCTCAACAATTTTGAACCTAACTTTTGGCTAATTTTCATCCTATAGCATCGCCAGCGACGCCCCGCTTCCGACGAGGTGTCGCTCGAGAGAGTAGCTTCAAAAAAGTACCACCCACCCCCACCACATCCTTTGTTTTCTTTGTTCCTTTGTCTCTGCGGCAAACAAGTACCACCCAGCCACCCCCACCACACCACATCCTTTGTTCCTTTGTCTCGACGAAAAGTTTTACCTATATAAGCGCGGACCGCGCGCAATACATTCGCTATTGTCGTTTGAACATTCATTGTGATAACATCGTTCCTAATCAACGTACCTATCTTTCCCAAATTTTGGTATATTTTTCGTGTTAATTTTCAGAATAAAAAAGTTAATTTCTGCAAACAAATAACTCGATAATCAGTTCATCTGATAGCCGTCATACCTGGTGGGAAGGTCCCCAGGGTCTGCGTTGTTGGTTCCATCCATAATTTCGCTTTTCTTGAACATACTACTTACCTATTTTGTCGCCGTCGTCGGTCGAATTTTAGTCTCTGGAATTTCAAAGTCTAATAACTCAGTACCTAATTCACCGATAACTACCTAACTCGCTGGGGAGGTCCCTGGTGGTCTTCCTGACGGTGTCCGCTATCTAGGTCACCTAGATTTTCAATTTTCTAAAACAAAAGTCGCCAATTAATCGAAAAATTTCAGTTTTTTCCCCCCCCTCAACAATTTTGAACCTAACTTTTGGCTAATTTTCATCCTATAGCATCGCCAGCGACGCCCCGCTTCCGACGAGGTGTCGCTCGAGAGAGTAGCTTCAAAAAAGTACCACCCACCCCCACCACATCCTTTGTTTTCTTTGTTCCTTTGTCTCTGCGGCAAACAAGTACCACCCAGCCACCCCCCACCACACCACATCCTTTGTTCCTTTGTCTCGACGAAAAGTTTTACCTATATAAGCGCGGACCGCGCGCAATACATTTGCTATTGTCGTTTGAACATTCATTGTGATAACATCGTTCGTTCCTAATCAACGTACCTATCTTTCCCAAATTTTGGTATATTTTTCGTGTTAATTTTCAGAATAAAAAAAAAGTTAATTTCTGCAAACAAATAACTCGATAATCAGTTCATCTGATAGCCGTCATACCTGGTGGGAAGGTCCCCAGGGTCTGCGTTGTTGGTTCCATCCATAATTTCGCTTTTCTTGAACATACTACTTACCTAAATTTGTCGAAAAAAGTTAATTTCTGCAAACAAACAACTCGATAATCGTCTATCAGTTCATCTGATAGCCGTCATACCTGGTGGGAAGGTCCCCAGGGTCTGCGTTGTTGGTTCCATCCATAATTTCGCTTTTCTTGAACATACTACTTACCTATTTTGTCGCCGTCGTCGGTCGAATTTTAGTCTCTGGAATTTCAAAGTCTAATAACTCAGTACCTAATTCACCGATAACTACCTAACTCGCTGGGGAGGTCCCTGGTGGTCTTCCTGACGGTGTCCGCTATCTAGGTCACCTAGATTTTCAATTTTCTAAAACAAAAGTCGCCAATTAATCGAAAAATTTCAGTTTTTTCCCCCCCCTCAACAATTTTGAACCTAACTTTTGGCTAATTTTCATCCTATAGCATCGCCAGCGACGCCCCGCTTCCGACGAGGTGTCGCTCGAGAGAGTAGCTTCAAAAAAGTACCACCCACCCCCACCACATCCTTTGTTTTCTTTGTTCCTTTGTCTCTGCGGCAAACAAGTACCACCCAGCCACCCCCACCACACCACATCCTTTGTTCCTTTGTCTCGACGAAAAGTTTTACCTATATAAGCGCGGACCGCGCGCAATACATTCGCTATTGTCGTTTGAACATTCATTGTGATAACATCGTTCCTAATCAACGTACCTATCTTTCCCAAATTTTGGTATATTTTTCGTGTTAATTTTCAGAATAAAAAAGTTAATTTCTGCAAACAAATAACTCGATAATCAGTTCATCTGATAGCCGTCATACCTGGTGGGAAGGTCCCCAGGGTCTGCGTTGTTGGTTCCATCCATAATTTCGCTTTTCTTGAACATACTACTTACCTATTTTGTCGCCGTCGTCGGTCGAATTTTAGTTTCTGGAATTTCAAAGTCTAATAACTCAGTACCTAATTCACCGATAACTACCTAACTCGCTGGGGAGGTCCCTGGTGGTCTTCCTGACGGTGTCCGCTATCTAGGTCACCTAGATTTTCAATTTTCTAAAACAAAAGTCGCCAATTAATCGAAAAATTTCAGTTTTTTCCCCCCCCTCAACAATTTTGAACCTAACTTTTGGCTAATTTTCATCCTATAGCATCGCCAGCGACGCCCCGCTTCCGACGAGGTGTCGCTCGAGAGAGTAGCTTCAAAAAAGTACCACCCACCCCCACCACATCCTTTGTTTTCTTTGTTCCTTTGTCTCTGCGGCAAACAAGTACCACCCAGCCACCCCCACCACACCACATCCTTTGTTCCTTTGTCTCGACGAAAAGTTTTACCTATATAAGCGCGGACCGCGCGCAATACATTCGCTATTGTCGTTTGAACATTCATTGTGATAACATCGTTCCTAATCAACGTACCTATCTTTCCCAAATTTTGGTATATTTTTCGTGTTAATTTTCAGAATAAAAAAGTTAATTTCTGCAAACAAATAACTCGATAATCAGTTCATCTGATAGCCGTCATACCTGGTGGGAAGGTCCCCAGGGTCTGCGTTGTTGGTTCCATCCATAATTTCGCTTTTCTTGAACATACTACTTACCTATTTTGTCGCCGTCGTCGGTCGAATTTTAGTCTCTGGAATTTCAAAGTCTAATAACTCAGTACCTAATTCACCGATAACTACCTAACTCGCTGGGGAGGTCCCTGGTGGTCTTCCTGACGGTGTCCGCTATCTAGGTCACCTAGATTTTCAATTTTCTAAAACAAAAGTCGCCAATTAATCGAAAAATTTCAGTTTTTTCCCCCCCCTCAACAATTTTGAACCTAACTTTTGGCTAATTTTCATCCTATAGCATCGCCAGCGACGCCCCGCTTCCGACGAGGTGTCGCTCGAGAGAGTAGCTTCAAAAAAGTACCACCCACCCCCACCACATCCTTTGTTTTCTTTGTTCCTTTGTCTCTGCGGCAAACAAGTACCACCCAGCCACCCCCACCACACCACATCCTTTGTTCCTTTGTCTCGACGAAAAGTTTTACCTATATAAGCGCGGACCGCGCGCAATACATTCGCTATTGTCGTTTGAACATTCATTGTGATAACATCGTTCCTAATCAACGTACCTATCTTTCCCAAATTTTGGTATATTTTTCGTGTTAATTTTCAGAATAAAAAAGTTAATTTCTGCAAACAAATAACTCGATAATCAGTTCATCTGATAGCCGTCATACCTGGTGGGAAGGTCCCCAGGGTCTGCGTTGTTGGTTCCATCCATAATTTCGCTTTTCTTGAACATACTACTTACCTATTTTGTCGCCGTCGTCGGTCGAATTTTAGTCTCTGGAATTTCAAAGTCTAATAACTCAGTACCTAATTCACCGATAACTACCTAACTCGCTGGGGAGGTCCCTGGTGGTCTTCCTGACGGTGTCCGCTATCTAGGTCACCTAGATTTTCAATTTTCTAAAACAAAAGTCGCCAATTAATCGAAAAATTTCAGTTTTTTCCCCCCCCTCAACAATTTTGAACCTAACTTTTGGCTAATTTTCATCCTATAGCATCGCCAGCGACGCCCCGCTTCCGACGAGGTGTCGCTCGAGAGAGTAGCTTCAAAAAAGTACCACCCACCCCCACCACATCCTTTGTTTTCTTTGTTCCTTTGTCTCTGCGGCAAACAAGTACCACCCAGCCACCCCCACCACACCACATCCTTTGTTCCTTTGTCTCGACGAAAAGTTTTACCTATATAAGCGCGGACCGCGCGCAATACATTCGCTATTGTCGTTTGAACATTCATTGTGATAACATCGTTCCTAATCAACGTACCTATCTTTCCCAAATTTTGGTATATTTTTCGTGTTAATTTTCAGAATAAAAAAGTTAATTTCTGCAAACAAATAACTCGATAATCAGTTCATCTGATAGCCGTCATACCTGGTGGGAAGGTCCCCAGGGTCTGCGTTGTTGGTTCCATCCATAATTTCGCTTTTCTTGAACATACTACTTACCTATTTTGTCGCCGTCGTCGGTCGAATTTTAGTCTCTGGAATTTCAAAGTCTAATAACTCAGTACCTAATTCACCGATAACTACCTAACTCGCTGGGGAGGTCCCTGGTGGTCTTCCTGACGGTGTCCGCTATCTAGGTCACCTAGATTTTCAATTTTCTAAAACAAAAGTCGCCAATTAATCGAAAAATTTCAGTTTTTTCCCCCCCCTCAACAATTTTGAACCTAACTTTTGGCTAATTTTCATCCTATAGCATCGCCAGCGACGCCCCGCTTCCGACGACGTGTCGCTCGAGAGAGTAGCTTCAAAAAAGTACCACCCACCCCCACCACATCCTTTGTTTTCTTTGTTCCTTTGTCTCTGCGGCAAACAAGTACCACCCAGCCACCCCCACCACACCACATCCTTTGTTCCTTTGTCTCGACGAAAAGTTTTACCTATATAAGCGCGGACCGCGCGCAATACATTTGCTATTGTCGTTTGAACATTCATTGTGATAACATCGTTCGTTCCTAATCAACGTACCTATCTTTCCCAAATTTTGGTATATTTTTCGTGTTAATTTTCAGAATAAAAAAAAAGTTAATTTCTGCAAACAAATAACTCGATAATCAGTTCATCTGATAGCCGTCATACCTGGTGGGAAGGTCCCCAGGGTCTGCGTTGTTGGTTCCATCCATAATTTCGCTTTTCTTGAACATACTACTTACCTAAATTTGTCGAAAAAAGTTAATTTCTGCAAACAAACAACTCGATAATCGTCTATCAGTTCATCTGATAGCCGTCATACCTGGTGGGAAGGTCCCCAGGGTCTGCGTTGTTGGTTCCATCCATAATTTCGCTTTTCTTGAACATACTACTTACCTATTTTGTCGCCGTCGTCGGTCGAATTTTAGTCTCTGGAATTTCAAAGTCTAATAACTCAGTACCTAATTCACCGATAACTACCTAACTCGCTGGGGAGGTCCCTGGTGGTCTTCCTGACGGTGTCCGCTATCTAGGTCACCTAGATTTTCAATTTTCTAAAACAAAAGTCGCCAATTAATCGAAAAATTTCAGTTTTTTCCCCCCCCTCAACAATTTTGAACCTAACTTTTGGCTAATTTTCATCCTATAGCATCGCCAGCGACGCCCCGCTTCCGACGAGGTGTCGCTCGAGAGAGTAGCTTCAAAAAAGTACCACCCACCCCCACCACATCCTTTGTTTTCTTTGTTCCTTTGTCTCTGCGGCAAACAAGTACCACCCAGCCACCCCCACCACACCACATCCTTTGTTCCTTTGTCTCGACGAAAAGTTTTACCTATATAAGCGCGGACCGCGCGCAATACATTCGCTATTGTCGTTTGAACATTCATTGTGATAACATCGTTCCTAATCAACGTACCTATCTTTCCCAAATTTTGGTATATTTTTCGTGTTAATTTTCAGAATAAAAAAGTTAATTTCTGCAAACAAATAACTCGATAATCAGTTCATCTGATAGCCGTCATACCTGGTGGGAAGGTCCCCAGGGTCTGCGTTGTTGGTTCCATCCATAATTTCGCTTTTCTTGAACATACTACTTACCTATTTTGTCGCCGTCGTCGGTCGAATTTTAGTCTCTGGAATTTCAAAGTCTAATAACTCAGTACCTAATTCACCGATAACTACCTAACTCGCTGGGGAGGTCCCTGGTGGTCTTCCTGACGGTGTCCGCTATCTAGGTCACCTAGATTTTCAATTTTCTAAAACAAAAGTCGCCAATTAATCGAAAAATTTCAGTTTTTTCCCCCCCCTCAACAATTTTGAACCTAACTTTTGGCTAATTTTCATCCTATAGCATCGCCAGCGACGCCCCGCTTCCGACGAGGTGTCGCTCGAGAGAGTAGCTTCAAAAAAGTACCACCCACCCCCACCACATCCTTTGTTTTCTTTGTTCCTTTGTCTCTGCGGCAAACAAGTACCACCCAGCCACCCCCACCACACCACATCCTTTGTTCCTTTGTCTCGACGAAAAGTTTTACCTATATAAGCGCGGACCGCGCGCAATACATTCGCTATTGTCGTTTGAACATTCATTGTGATAACATCGTTCCTAATCAACGTACCTATCTTTCCCAAATTTTGGTATATTTTTCGTGTTAATTTTCAGAATAAAAAAGTTAATTTCTGCAAACAAATAACTCGATAATCAGTTCATCTGATAGCCGTCATACCTGGTGGGAAGGTCCCCAGGGTCTGCGTTGTTGGTTCCATCCATAATTTCGCTTTTCTTGAACATACTACTTACCTATTTTGTCGCCGTCGTCGGTCGAATTTTAGTCTCTGGAATTTCAAAGTCTAATAACTCAGTACCTAATTCACCGATAACTACCTAACTCGCTGGGGAGGTCCCTGGTGGTCTTCCTGACGGTGTCCGCTATCTAGGTCACCTAGATTTTCAATTTTCTAAAACAAAAGTCGCCAATTAATCGAAAAATTTCAGTTTTTTCCCCCCCCTCAACAATTTTGAACCTAACTTTTGGCTAATTTTCATCCTATAGCATCGCCAGCGATGCCCCGCTTCCGACGAGGTGTCGCTCGAGAGAGTAGCTTCAAAAAAGTACCACCCACCCCCACCACATCCTTTGTTTTCTTTGTTCCTTTGTCTCTGCGGCAAACAAGTACCACCCAGCCACCCCCACCACACCACATCCTTTGTTCCTTTGTCTCGACGAAAAGTTTTACCTATATAAGCGCGGACCGCGCGCAATACATTTGCTATTGTCGTTTGAACATTCATTGTGATAACATCGTTCGTTCCTAATCAACGTACCTATCTTTCCCAAATTTTGGTATATTTTTCGTGTTAATTTTCAGAATAAAAAAAAAGTTAATTTCTGCAAACAAATAACTCGATAATCAGTTCATCTGATAGCCGTCATACCTGGTGGGAAGGTCCCCAGGGTCTGCGTTGTTGGTTCCATCCATAATTTCGCTTTTCTTGAACATACTACTTACCTAAATTTGTCGAAAAAAGTTAATTTCTGCAAACAAACAACTCGATAATCGTCTATCAGTTCATCTGATAGCCGTCATACCTGGTGGGAAGGTCCCCAGGGTCTGCGTTGTTGGTTCCATCCATAATTTCGCTTTTCTTGAACATACTACTTACCTATTTTGTCGCCGTCGTCGGTCGAATTTTAGTCTCTGGAATTTCAAAGTCTAATAACTCAGTACCTAATTCACCGATAACTACCTAACTCGCTGGGGAGGTCCCTGGTGGTCTTCCTGACGGTGTCCGCTATCTAGGTCACCTAGATTTTCAATTTTCTAAAACAAAAGTCGCCAATTAATCGAAAAATTTCAGTTTTTTCCCCCCCCTCAACAATTTTGAACCTAACTTTTGGCTAATTTTCATCCTATAGCATCGCCAGCGACGCCCCGCTTCCGACGAGGTGTCGCTCGAGAGAGTAGCTTCAAAAAAGTACCACCCACCCCCACCACATCCTTTGTTTTCTTTGTTCCTTTGTCTCTGCGGCAAACAAGTACCACCCAGCCACCCCCACCACACCACATCCTTTGTTCCTTTGTCTCGACGAAAAGTTTTACCTATATAAGCGCGGACCGCGCGCAATACATTCGCTATTGTCGTTTGAACATTCATTGTGATAACATCGTTCCTAATCAACGTACCTATCTTTCCCAAATTTTGGTATATTTTTCGTGTTAATTTTCAGAATAAAAAAGTTAATTTCTGCAAACAAATAACTCGATAATCAGTTCATCTGATAGCCGTCATACCTGGTGGGAAGGTCCCCAGGGTCTGCGTTGTTGGTTCCATCCATAATTTCGCTTTTCTTGAACATACTACTTACCTATTTTGTCGCCGTCGTCGGTCGAATTTTAGTCTCTGGAATTTCAAAGTCTAATAACTCAGTACCTAATTCACCGATAACTACCTAACTCGCTGGGGAGGTCCCTGGTGGTCTTCCTGACGGTGTTCGCTATCTAGGTCACCTAGATTTTCAATTTTCTAAAACAAAAGTCGCCAATTAATCGAAAAATTTCAGTTTTTTCCCCCCCCTCAACAATTTTGAACCTAACTTTTGGCTAATTTTCATCCTATAGCATCGCCAGCGACGCCCCGCTTCCGACGAGGTGTCGCTCGAGAGAGTAGCTTCAAAAAAGTACCACCCACCCCCACCACATCCTTTGTTTTCTTTGTTCCTTTGTCTCTGCGGCAAACAAGTACCACCCAGCCACCCCCACCACACCACATCCTTTGTTCCTTTGTCTCGACGAAAAGTTTTACCTATATAAGCGCGGACCGCGCGCAATACATTCGCTATTGTCGTTTGAACATTCATTGTGATAACATCGTTCCTAATCAACGTACCTATCTTTCCCAAATTTTGGTATATTTTTCGTGTTAATTTTCAGAATAAAAAAGTTAATTTCTGCAAACAAATAACTCGATAATCAGTTCATCTGATAGCCGTCATACCTGGTGGGAAGGTCCCCAGGGTCTGCGTTGTTGGTTCCATCCATAATTTCGCTTTTCTTGAACATACTACTTACCTATTTTGTCGCCGTCGTCGGTCGAATTTTAGTCTCTGGAATTTCAAAGTCTAATAACTCAGTACCTAATTCACCGATAACTACCTAACTCGCTGGGGAGGTCCCTGGTGGTCTTCCTGACGGTGTCCGCTATCTAGGTCACCTAGATTTTCAATTTTCTAAAACAAAAGTCGCCAATTAATCGAAAAATTTCAGTTTTTTCCCCCCCCTCAACAATTTTGAACCTAACTTTTGGCTAATTTTCATCCTATAGCATCGCCAGCGACGCCCCGCTTCCGACGAGGTGTCGCTCGAGAGAGTAGCTTCAAAAAAGTACCACCCACCCCCACCACATCCTTTGTTTTCTTTGTTCCTTTGTCTCTGCGGCAAACAAGTACCACCCAGCCACCCCCACCACACCACATCCTTTGTTCCTTTGTCTCGACGAAAAGTTTTACCTATATAAGCGCGGACCGCGCGCAATACATTCGCTATTGTCGTTTGAACATTCATTGTGATAACATCGTTCCTAATCAACGTACCTATCTTTCCCAAATTTTGGTATATTTTTCGTGTTAATTTTCAGAATAAAAAAGTTAATTTCTGCAAACAAATAACTCGATAATCAGTTCATCTGATAGCCGTCATACCTGGTGGGAAGGTCCCCAGGGTCTGCGTTGTTGGTTCCATCCATAATTTCGCTTTTCTTGAACATACTACTTACCTATTTTGTCGCCGTCGTCGGTCGAATTTTAGTCTCTGGAATTTCAAAGTCTAATAACTCAGTACCTAATTCACCGATAACTACCTAACTCGCTGGGGAGGTCCCTGGTGGTCTTCCTGACGGTGTCCGCTATCTAGGTCACCTAGATTTTCAATTTTCTAAAACAAAAGTCGCCAATTAATCGAAAAATTTCAGTTTTTTCCCCCCCCTCAACAATTTTGAACCTAACTTTTGGCTAATTTTCATCCTATAGCATCGCCAGCGACGCCCCGCTTCCGACGAGGTGTCGCTCGAGAGAGTAGCTTCAAAAAAGTACCACCCACCCCCACCACATCCTTTGTTTTCTTTGTTCCTTTGTCTCTGCGGCAAACAAGTACCACCCAGCCACCCCCACCACACCACATCCTTTGTTCCTTTGTCTCGACGAAAAGTTTTACCTATATAAGCGCGGACCGCGCGCAATACATTCGCTATTGTCGTTTGAACATTCATTGTGATAACATCGTTCCTAATCAACGTACCTATCTTTCCCAAATTTTGGTATATTTTTCGTGTTAATTTTCAGAATAAAAAAGTTAATTTCTGCAAACAAATAACTCGATAATCAGTTCATCTGATAGCCGTCATACCTGGTGGGAAGGTCCCCAGGGTCTGCGTTGTTGGTTCCATCCATAATTTCGCTTTTCTTGAACATACTACTTACCTATTTTGTCGCCGTCGTCGGTCGAATTTTAGTCTCTGGAATTTCAAAGTCTAATAACTCAGTACCTAATTCACCGATAACTACCTAACTCGCTGGGGAGGTCCCTGGTGGTCTTCCTGACGGTGTCCGCTATCTAGGTCACCTAGATTTTCAATTTTCTAAAACAAAAGTCGCCAATTAATCGAAAAATTTCAGTTTTTTCCCCCCCCTCAACAATTTTGAACCTAACTTTTGGCTAATTTTCATCCTATAGCATCGCCAGCGACGCCCCGCTTCCGACGAGGTGTCGCTCGAGAGAGTAGCTTCAAAAAAGTACCACCCACCCCCACCACATCCTTTGTTTTCTTTGTTCCTTTGTCTCTGCGGCAAACAAGTACCACCCAGCCACCCCCACCACACCACATCCTTTGTTCCTTTGTCTCGACGAAAAGTTTTACCTATATAAGCGCGGACCGCGCGCAATACATTTGCTATTGTCGTTTGAACATTCATTGTGATAACATCGTTCGTTCCTAATCAACGTACCTATCTTTCCCAAATTTTGGTATATTTTTCGTGTTAATTTTCAGAATAAAAAAAAAGTTAATTTCTGCAAACAAATAACTCGATAATCAGTTCATCTGATAGCCGTCATACCTGGTGGGAAGGTCCCCAGGGTCTGCGTTGTTGGTTCCATCCATAATTTCGCTTTTCTTGAACATACTACTTACCTAAATTTGTCGAAAAAAGTTAATTTCTGCAAACAAACAACTCGATAATCGTCTATCAGTTCATCTGATAGCCGTCATACCTGGTGGGAAGGTCCCCAGGGTCTGCGTTGTTGGTTCCATCCATAATTTCGCTTTTCTTGAACATACTACTTACCTATTTTGTCGCCGTCGTCGGTCGAATTTTAGTCTCTGGAATTTCAAAGTCTAATAACTCAGTACCTAATTCACCGATAACTACCTAACTCGCTGGGGAGGTCCCTGGTGGTCTTCCTGACGGTGTCCGCTATCTAGGTCACCTAGATTTTCAATTTTCTAAAACAAAAGTCGCCAATTAATCGAAAAATTTCAGTTTTTTCCCCCCCCTCAACAATTTTGAACCTAACTTTTGGCTAATTTTCATCCTATAGCATCGCCAGCGACGCCCCGCTTCCGACGAGGTGTCGCTCGAGAGAGTAGCTTCAAAAAAGTACCACCCACCCCCACCACATCCTTTGTTTTCTTTGTTCCTTTGTCTCTGCGGCAAACAAGTACCACCCAGCCACCCCCACCACACCACATCCTTTGTTCCTTTGTCTCGACGAAAAGTTTTACCTATATAAGCGCGGACCGCGCGCAATACATTCGCTATTGTCGTTTGAACATTCATTGTGATAACATCGTTCCTAATCAACGTACCTATCTTTCCCAAATTTTGGTATATTTTTCGTGTTAATTTTCAGAATAAAAAAGTTAATTTCTGCAAACAAATAACTCGATAATCAGTTCATCTGATAGCCGTCATACCTGGTGGGAAGGTCCCCAGGGTCTGCGTTGTTGGTTCCATCCATAATTTCGCTTTTCTTGAACATACTACTTACCTATTTTGTCGCCGTCGTCGGTCGAATTTTAGTTTCTGGAATTTCAAAGTCTAATAACTCAGTACCTAATTCACCGATAACTACCTAACTCGCTGGGGAGGTCCCTGGTGGTCTTCCTGACGGTGTCCGCTATCTAGGTCACCTAGATTTTCAATTTTCTAAAACAAAAGTCGCCAATTAATCGAAAAATTTCAGTTTTTTCCCCCCCCTCAACAATTTTGAACCTAACTTTTGGCTAATTTTCATCCTATAGCATCGCCAGCGACGCCCCGCTTCCGACGAGGTGTCGCTCGAGAGAGTAGCTTCAAAAAAGTACCACCCACCCCCACCACATCCTTTGTTTTCTTTGTTCCTTTGTCTCTGCGGCAAACAAGTACCACCCAGCCACCCCCACCACACCACATCCTTTGTTCCTTTGTCTCGACGAAAAGTTTTACCTATATAAGCGCGGACCGCGCGCAATACATTCGCTATTGTCGTTTGAACATTCATTGTGATAACATCGTTCCTAATCAACGTACCTATCTTTCCCAAATTTTGGTATATTTTTCGTGTTAATTTTCAGAATAAAAAAGTTAATTTCTGCAAACAAATAACTCGATAATCAGTTCATCTGATAGCCGTCATACCTGGTGGGAAGGTCCCCAGGGTCTGCGTTGTTGGTTCCATCCATAATTTCGCTTTTCTTGAACATACTACTTACCTATTTTGTCGCCGTCGTCGGTCGAATTTTAGTCTCTGGAATTTCAAAGTCTAATAACTCAGTACCTAATTCACCGATAACTACCTAACTCGCTGGGGAGGTCCCTGGTGGTCTTCCTGACGGTGTCCGCTATCTAGGTCACCTAGATTTTTCAATTTTCTAAAACAAAAGTCGCCAATTAATCGAAAAATTTCAGTTTTTTCCCCCCCCTCAACAATTTTGAACCTAACTTTTGGCTAATTTTCATCCTATAGCATCGCCAGCGACGCCCCGCTTCCGACGAGGTGTCGCTCGAGAGAGTAGCTTCAAAAAAGTACCACCCACCCCCACCACATCCTTTGTTTTCTTTGTTCCTTTGTCTCTGCGGCAAACAAGTACCACCCAGCCACCCCCACCACACCACATCCTTTGTTCCTTTGTCTCGACGAAAAGTTTTACCTATATAAGCGCGGACCGCGCGCAATACATTCGCTATTGTCGTTTGAACATTCATTGTGATAACATCGTTCCTAATCAACGTACCTATCTTTCCCAAATTTTGGTATATTTTTCGTGTTAATTTTCAGAATAAAAAAGTTAATTTCTGCAAACAAATAACTCGATAATCAGTTCATCTGATAGCCGTCATACCTGGTGGGAAGGTCCCCAGGGTCTGCGTTGTTGGTTCCATCCATAATTTCGCTTTTCTTGAACATACTACTTACCTATTTTGTCGCCGTCGTCGGTCGAATTTTAGTCTCTGGAATTTCAAAGTCTAATAACTCAGTACCTAATTCACCGATAACTACCTAACTCGCTGGGGAGGTCCCTGGTGGTCTTCCTGACGGTGTCCGCTATCTAGGTCACCTAGATTTTCAATTTTCTAAAACAAAAGTCGCCAATTAATCGAAAAATTTCAGTTTTTTTCCCCCCCCTCAACAATTTTGAACCTAACTTTTGGCTAATTTTCATCCTATAGCATCGCCAGCGACGCCCCGCTTCCGACGAGGTGTCGCTCGAGAGAGTAGCTTCAAAAAAGTACCACCCACCCCCACCACATCCTTTGTTTTCTTTGTTCCTTTGTCTCTGCGGCAAACAAGTACCACCCAGCCACCCCCACCACACCACATCCTTTGTTCCTTTGTCTCGACGAAAAGTTTTACCTATATAAGCGCGGACCGCGCGCAATACATTTGCTATTGTCGTTTGAACATTCATTGTGATAACATCGTTCGTTCCTAATCAACGTACCTATCTTTCCCAAATTTTGGTATATTTTCGTGTTAATTTTCAGAATAAAAAAAAAGTTAATTTCTGCAAACAAATAACTCGATAATCAGTTCATCTGATAGCCGTCATACCTGGTGGGAAGGTCCCCAGGGTCTGCGTTGTTGGTTCCATCCATAATTTCGCTTTTCTTGAACATACTACTTACCTAAATTTGTCGAAAAAAGTTAATTTCTGCAAACAAACAACTCGATAATCGTCTATCAGTTCATCTGATAGCCGTCATACCTGGTGGGAAGGTCCCCAGGGTCTGCGTTGTTGGTTCCATCCATAATTTCGCTTTTCTTGAACATACTACTTACCTATTTTGTCGCCGTCGTCGGTCGAATTTTAGTCTCTGGAATTTCAAAGTCTAATAACTCAGTACCTAATTCACCGATAACTACCTAACTCGCTGGGGAGGTCCCTGGTGGTCTTCCTGACGGTGTCCGCTATCTAGGTCACCTAGATTTTCAATTTTCTAAAACAAAAGTCGCCAATTAATCGAAAAATTTCAGTTTTTTCCCCCCCCTCAACAATTTTGAACCTAACTTTTGGCTAATTTTCATCCTATAGCATCGCCAGCGACGCCCCGCTTCCGACGAGGTGTCGCTCGAGAGAGTAGCTTCAAAAAAGTACCACCCACCCCCACCACATCCTTTGTTTTCTTTGTTCCTTTGTCTCTGCGGCAAACAAGTACCACCCAGCCACCCCCACCACACCACATCCTTTGTTCCTTTGTCTCGACGAAAAGTTTTACCTATATAAGCGCGGACCGCGCGCAATACATTCGCTATTGTCGTTTGAACATTCATTGTGATAACATCGTTCCTAATCAACGTACCTATCTTTCCCAAATTTTGGTATATTTTTCGTGTTAATTTTCAGAATAAAAAAGTTAATTTCTGCAAACAAATAACTCGATAATCAGTTCATCTGATAGCCGTCATACCTGGTGGGAAGGTCCCCAGGGTCTGCGTTGTTGGTTCCATCCATAATTTCGCTTTTCTTGAACATACTACTTACCTATTTTGTCGCCGTCGTCGGTCGAATTTTAGTCTCTGGAATTTCAAAGTCTAATAACTCAGTACCTAATTCACCGATAACTACCTAACTCGCTGGGGAGGTCCCTGGTGGTCTTCCTGACGGTGTCCGCTATCTAGGTCACCTAGATTTTCAATTTTTCTAAAACAAAAGTCGCCAATTAATCGAAAAATTTCAGTTTTTTCCCCCCCCTCAACAATTTTGAACCTAACTTTTGGCTAATTTTCATCCTATAGCATCGCCAGCGACGCCCCGCTTCCGACGAGGTGTCGCTCGAGAGAGTAGCTTCAAAAAAGTACCACCCACCCCCACCACATCCTTTGTTTTCTTTGTTCCTTTGTCTCTGCGGCAAACAAGTACCACCCAGCCACCCCCACCACACCACATCCTTTGTTCCTTTGTCTCGACGAAAGTTTTACCTATATAAGCGCGGACCGCGCGCAATACATTTGCTATTGTCGTTTGAACATTCATTGTGATAACATCGTTCGTTCCTAATCAACGTACCTATCTTTCCCAAATTTTGGTATATTTTTCGTGTTAATTTTCAGAATAAAAAAAAAGTTAATTTCTGCAAACAAATAACTCGATAATCAGTTCATCTGATAGCCGTCATACCTGGTGGGAAGGTCCCCAGGGTCTGCGTTGTTGGTTCCATCCATAATTTCGCTTTTCTTGAACATACTACTTACCTAAATTTGTCGAAAAAAGTTAATTTCTGCAAACAAACAACTCGATAATCGTCTATCAGTTCATCTGATAGCCGTCATACCTGGTGGGAAGGTCCCCAGGGTCTGCGTTGTTGGTTCCATCCATAATTTCGCTTTTCTTGAACATACTACTTACCTATTTTGTCGCCGTCGTCGGTCGAATTTTAGTCTCTGGAATTTCAAAGTCTAATAACTCAGTACCTAATTCACCGATAACTACCTAACTCGCTGGGGAGGTCCCTGGTGGTCTTCCTGACGGTGTCCGCTATCTAGGTCACCTAGATTTTCAATTTTCTAAAACAAAAGTCGCCAATTAATCGAAAAATTTCAGTTTTTTCCCCCCCCCTCAACAATTTTGAACCTAACTTTTGGCTAATTTTCATCCTATAGCATCGCCAGCGACGCCCCGCTTCCGACGAGGTGTCGCTCGAGAGAGTAGCTTCAAAAAAGTACCACCCACCCCCACCACATCCTTTGTTTTCTTTGTTCCTTTGTCTCTGCGGCAAACAAGTACCACCCAGCCACCCCCACCACACCACATCCTTTGTTCCTTTGTCTCGACGAAAAGTTTTACCTATATAAGCGCGGACCGCGCGCAATACATTCGCTATTGTCGTTTGAACATTCATTGTGATAACATCGTTCCTAATCAACGTACCTATCTTTCCCAAATTTTGGTATATTTTTCGTGTTAATTTTCAGAATAAAAAGTTAATTTCTGCAAACAAATAACTCGATAATCAGTTCATCTGATAGCCGTCATACCTGGTGGGAAGGTCCCCAGGGTCTGCGTTGTTGGTTCCATCCATAATTTCGCTTTTCTTGAACATACTACTTACCTATTTTGTCGCCGTCGTCGGTCGAATTTTAGTCTCTGGAATTTCAAAGTCTAATAACTCAGTACCTAATTCACCGATAACTACCTAACTCGCTGGGGAGGTCCCTGGTGGTCTTCCTGACGGTGTCCGCTATCTAGGTCACCTAGATTTTCAATTTTCTAAAACAAAAGTCGCCAATTAATCGAAAAATTTCAGTTTTTTCCCCCCCCTCAACAATTTTGAACCTAACTTTTGGCTAATTTTCATCCTATAGCATCGCCAGCGACGCCCCGCTTCCGACGAGGTGTCGCTCGAGAGAGTAGCTTCAAAAAAGTACCACCCACCCCCACCACATCCTTTGTTTTCTTTGTTCCTTTGTCTCTGCGGCAAACAAGTACCACCCAGCCACCCCCACCACACCACATCCTTTGTTCCTTTGTCTCGACGAAAAGTTTTACCTATATAAGCGCGGACCGCGCGCAATACATTCGCTATTGTCGTTTGAACATTCATTGTGATAACATCGTTCCTAATCAACGTACCTATCTTTCCCAAATTTTGGTATATTTTTCGTGTTAATTTTCAGAATAAAAAAGTTAATTTCTGCAAACAAATAACTCGATAATCAGTTCATCTGATAGCCGTCATACCTGGTGGGAAGGTCCCCAGGGTCTGCGTTGTTGGTTCCATCCATAATTTCGCTTTTCTTGAACATACTACTTACCTATTTTGTCGCCGTCGTCGGTCGAATTTTAGTCTCTGGAATTTCAAAGTCTAATAACTCAGTACCTAATTCACCGATAACTACCTAACTCGCTGGGGAGGTCCCTGGTGGTCTTCCTGACGGTGTCCGCTATCTAGGTCACCTAGATTTTCAATTTTCTAAAACACG